>VBSM01003206.1:6777115-6803518 GCA_008086735.1 Cheirogaleus medius
AGAGTTCTTAGGAACTCTCATTAGCCCCTCAATAAATGCTACTTTAAGGGCTTGTAACTTTGTCATTAAATCTTCACTCCAAGATGAATTAAGGTTGCAGCCAAGAAATGCCCTCCCCACCCCCAGTGAGCTTCTTTACAATTACCAAAAAGGCAGGAAAATAGATTTGTGGGGGATTTTTAGTACTCGTTTACGTGCCTTCCTGTCAAATAGTGATTAATTCAGGGCCACTTAAGTTTTTCTAACTTTCATCCATAATGGGCACGTTGACATTTTTATTTGAATCTCTTTACGCCATCCAAAATAATCTCCTTCAGCAACAGAAACTCCTGGTTAATTGCCACAGAGCAGCTGTTACCTCTTCTCAGTCGACAGCCTCTTTCAGGACGGTTTTGAGCTTCGTGCCTTTGGAACACGAAGGCCAGGGACAGCGTGTCAGGTGGATTGATTGAATGGCCCCCTTGTTCCCCGACTAGCTGTGTCTACACTGGTATCAGGGCCAAACAAAGCCCTTCGCATCTAAATATAGCATTTTCTTTGGCCCCAGGCCCTCACTGTCTTGTTTTTCCATTCTTCCACACTCTAAAACAAATCCGAGAGGGTCCCCTTTTAACATGACTTACTTTTACCCAGATTTGCATATTCCATGAGTCAGACTGGTCCTAGAAATACAAGTTCATGCACAATTAATCTGATTTTCTGGTTAATTGAAGGCTAACCAGAAAACGGCTTTGAAAAATCCATTCTCGTTGCAAAGTCTTCTGAAAACGCGTTCACACAATTTCAGAACAGCAGAGCCGTGGGACTGAAAGAGAATTCGAGGTCTGAATGCGCAGAGGGCAGCGTCTACAGATCTAGCCAACTTACTCGGACTTTCTGTCTTCTGTGTGACCCCATTCCATTTTTGAGCAACTTTTGTGCTTGAGTATGCCCTTCTTGTATTTCTTGCTTTGATTATTAGTGGAGTAAAATTTTTTTAACTTGTTTTCTTGGTGACAGAGGAGTGAGCAAGGCTTCAGGATACCAAGTTAGCTACTGTCCTGTAGGAATCTTGGGGACAGAGTAAGACAGGCTGAGTCTTCAGGAGCCAGGAAATATGTGTGGCCTCTCCAGACTTGTTTTCTTATAATCTGCTCCTTCCCAAGGTTGGGCTGAGTGAAACCATTGCAAATATTTGAAATCCAGTTAGATGGGTTCCCATTAATCACATTTTTGCTGTATTGAACTCTAAGGGTAGCCCTTACCGAATATTGGCATAACTTTCAGCAAAAAAAGAAAAGTAGAGGAAAGAAAAACAACTAGTTTAAAATATTGTGTGTATTCTTTTCTGATTATAAAAGTAATATGTGTTATAAGTTCAAACAATATAGAAAGGTGCAATATAGAAAGTAGAAGTCCCCTAAAGTCTATCCTACAGGAATAGATATTTTACAACAGAAAATGTATCTGGCCCATGGCTATGTGGAGGTGGTATAGCCCTGAATCTAGTGAGATTACAGGTCAGGCTTGTACACTTTAGGCTGTCAACCCCACCATCTGCTTACTTCGTCTTCAAAGCATTGGCAGAAAGTCCAATCAGCTTTCCAGCTCCTCCTGAAGTCCCAGCTGAGGAAAGTATTATTCAGGGACATCTAAGGATCATGACTGCCATCCACTCAACAAGGCCCATGGAGTTCTATCTTTCGATCAAGCTGGATGCCAGAAACCTGCTCATTTGTGCTCCGTTTATTTAGGCCAAGGGCAAAAGTGACACAGCACACCTGTGCTCAATCATTTGCCCTCTGACTATGGGGCAGGCACCTCTAAGCTAGTGTGGCCTCTTTTCCTGCTCAGCCTAGATGTGACCTTGAATCTTCTCAACACAGAGCTTTGCGACTCCACCACCAGGCAACTGGAGTAGCCACTAGGCAGGTGCCCATTGGCCTTGCTTTTTCACTCCAGCCCCGGTAATTCTGCAACTGTGTTTGCTCTCAAAGTTGATATTGAACTTCTGCTCTCATATCCCCCTTATGAAGAGCCCTGTGTGTAAAATTTATTTTAAAAATGAAGCATCTGGGAAAGTCCTCCCCTCTGAAACACTGCATGCTCGAGTAGAGTGAGGCTTTGTCATTAGTCACGAAGATTCTTTCGCTCTTGCTGCCAGGAGGCTCCGAGTCAATGGTCACAAACATAACGAGCCTCATGACTGTCCTCTTGGCAGCCTCCTTTTTTCTTGTCCAGAGTTTTTGTTTTTATCATTTGTGGTTTGGGTTGCGAACTGTCTTATGTCAAAGAGGTGAAGGTATAATTAAATAAATGAACTAATTAAAAAGTCATGCATCCAATCTAGTGTCTTATCAATGCAGGCCTCAGTCTGAGAGCGATGTTTGTTGTCCTTCGTGTTTAAAAACATATCCATGCTTTTGCATGCTATCTTAGAAGCATGCTTGGCACCAGGACAATGTCGTTGGAGCTGGAAAAGGGAAATAAAACTGGGCTGATTGGTCTGAATAGAGGAGATCTTTATTTTCAGCCTTTGGAGAATGTTGTGGCCCCATTTTACAGACAAGAGAGGGCAGACTTGGCTTCCCGGGCCACCAGAGTGTGCCTGAGTGACGTGTCACTCCCAAGACCTGCCTCCAGTCCACTTTGGCGTGTAATCTTGTGCAACCTTTTCTATTCCAAAAGTGCTTCTGCACCCCCTGGCCATTCCAAATGCCACTGTGAGCACACTTCATCTCTACTTTGTCTAGCAATCAGAATCGCTCCGACTTTGGAAAAGCATGAAATCTCCAAATGAAGGAACGTAAAGTACTTGGCTTCCAACCCCCACCCCCCAATACGGAGAAACAATCTGAATACACAAAATTAGAAAAACATACACAGAATAGTTGTTTAAAATTCACAGCTGTCAACATCAAGTATTTTGTGTGAGAGAAAGAATGCAAGAAACATCGGGTTAACAAAATAGCTGCAGATGGATCAGTTCGCAGCGAGGACCAGGCTGGCATTGTCTGTGCTCTGTTTTGCAGAGGCTCATTTGCATCCCAGGACAAAGGTTCGCTGTTGGAGACCCTTTCTCTCCATCCTCCTCCTCCAAAAGGCACCTCGCCTTCCACAGGGAAGATAGTCGGTCTCCCTCCTCCCAACAGAAACCTACAGGAACGAACACAAATCTGTTATTTTAACACAACGTGGGCACAAAGTGGTGTTTTCATTCTGAATAAAGCTGGGGGAAGCTGAAGAATGGGGCCTTTTATTTGCAGGAGATACTCAAAGGAAGCAGGACTGAACTGTAGGCCGGCGAATATGAATAAAGTTGTTAGAGACTCTGCAGCCTGTGGCCTGGGAGCTCTGCGGTAAGTTCCCTGTCAGCTAGGAGCACTTTGCATCAGAATGCATAATTGCATCTGTTAATTACATTTTTAGCCTACTCCTCCAACATAGAATAAATTCATTTTCCTCCCACTTTTCATACTGCCTGGGAGAGGAGACTTTTTTTTCAATTTAATAAACATGATTGGCAACAGAAAATGCAGATTTACTTTCTTTCTATTAGGACTGTAAATTTGCGTCCAGAATGCACACATGTATTTTGCCGATGATTATGTAGCAGCGCATTAACCATCGCATTCATTCCCCACATTCTAAAGGCCCTGTTTTATGACTCTTGTAAGAAGTAGCTTGAAAGTGGCATGAAGCAATGTTTTAAAATATGCAGAGACTAAGGGCATTTTAAACACCGTATCTAAAGTGAAATGCCGGGGTAGAAATGTCACCTCAATGGTAAAGGCCGGCCCTTGAGACCAGCACTCTCGATTCCGGGCCTCCAATCCCTGGGCCATGTTTAGGGGGTTGAACTAGAAACGGCTCAGTCTTTTACCAATAACTTTGAACCAGAAACGGGGCAGCTGCTTCACCCCTTGCCCAAGGTCGAAAAGGTTGTTGGCGAGATAGCTGGGACCAACGCCCTGACCTACCTGGAGAGGAGGTGAGGATTGTGGGAGGGAGGCTGGGAAATCTATCCCCTCCTTCCCTTCCCTCCCTTGCTCTCTTCCTGTGGTCCCCAGAAAAAAGGACAAGAGTCCCCCTTTCCCATATGGGTGGGGCAAGAGCGCAGGAAGGGTGACTTCAAGCGAGGCTGAGAAACCCGGAGGACAACGTGATTTCTGAGGCCGTAGCGTGAGGCGCCATGAGTCTGGGGGTGGTGACCGTGCAGTGCTTCTCCGGACAGTGGCCCCATGATGTAACTGAGGGCCTTGACACCAGCTCTTTAAATCAGGGGCTCCTTTAAGGGCTCCCTGCTGCCGTTGTTTCTAATGGCCTTAAGCCCAGGCCTGAGGGGCAAGTTAAATAATTTTTCTTTTTTAACCACTAAAGAAATCCTCCTGTTTGAGTAGAAGAGAGAAAAAAAAGCAAATCTTTCAGAGCATACATAATCTCCTCTTGATCTGGTCTCCCCGGGCCTTTGACTGGCAAAACTAAGCCTGTATATGGTTCTGGAAAGATGAGTATGAGAGTCTCTCTCCTTCAGCCTGAGAGAGCGAGCTAAGGAGGGGAGCCCCGTGGCATCTTCAGAGCCCTAAACTCTGCTCACGCCTCTAACAGTTGTTCAAGCCTCGATGCCATTCGGTCATATATCTTCGTCCAAATGGGAGGTCAGATGAGATCACTGGGGTGAAAGAGCTTTGTAAACTATAAGGCGCTAGACAACGTCAGTCTGTTTTCATTGTAACCAGTAGCCCAGTCCCTTTCCTGCCAAGGAGCCTATTAAAATTTGGAGGGGGCGGGTATGAGTTCTTTTTTTTTTTTTTTTAGTTGTTATCAAATATTTATTGAGAGCTTACCACTAACCAGGCATTTTACAAACATAGATCAGACCATGTCACTGTCCTGTTTGAAACACTCCAAGGCACCCATCACACCTAGAGTAACAGTCAAAGTCTTTACGGTGGACTGTAAGGCCTCACTTTCCTCTGCAGAGTCTGGGCTCCCCACCACCCCCAGACATGTCGACTTCACTTTCACCTTCAGGCCTTTGTGCATAAGTTGCATCTGGCCTGAAAACACTCTCTCGTTCACCCCACTGAGGTCCAAACATCACTTCCTCAAAGAGGCCATTCCCGACCACACTCTCTAAAATGCCCTCCCTCCAGACCTGACATTCCTTATCCCCATACCCTGCCTTAAGGCTCTTCATAGCCCTCAACATAATCTGAAATGATTGAAGATGTTTGTGTATGTATGTGTTTATTGTTGTCTCACCCACTAGAATGCATGTTCTGTAAGGCATATTTTGCCCATGGCTGTATGTCCAGCACCTAGACATAGCATGTACCTGGCACATAGTAGGTGCTCAATGAATATTTATGGTATGAATACCAAGCACTGACAATGCAAAGATGAGAAGAAATCGAGGAGTTTACAGTTCTATCCTTTATCTGATGGGACATGGGTCAGAAGGAAAGCAAGAGTAATTAACAACGCAATGTTTACTTTATGACTTAGTGCAAAAGACTTGAGCACTCAAGTTATTTCTTTTTCATAAGAAGCTCGCCCAAGATTGAGGATCTGATTTCTAAGATCTTCTTTGAAGCAAGGAGTCTTGGCATGAGACATATGAAGACACATGAGGGCCCATAGACAGAGCCAGGTCAGAGACTTCTGGGGACACACAGGGAGGGCTGCCCAGCTCCCGGCAACTCCCTCCATGGCTACCTTGACATTACCCAACCTGTTTTCTATCTCCCTTGATTGGCAAAGACTGATAGCCTCACCCAGGCCGAGCCAATTATACTCTTTCATCCCTCACCCGCTGGCCAGCAGCCTTCAGCCAGGTAAGTCAGAGTTTTCTCCTGGGGATTTTCCAACTGGAACTAGAGAGGAAAACTGTTTTCTTTTCCAGTGACAAAGCTATGCAGATGGGAGCCCAGGAAGAGCCAGTAGCAGAGGTTCTAGCTCCATGGCGCCAGCCACAGGATGACGAAGGGGAGACAGGAGTTAGTGATGGAGACAGAGAGAAAGGGAGAGAACTCCAGGCCCTGGACCCACCTCCACTCCCTCCCTGACCCACAGTCATCAGTCACCAAATCCCTCCTTTGCCTAAGCTAGCTTAAATTGGGGTTTTCTTCAATCAACTCAAAGTGCCTTGATAAATACATTTTTATTTAAACTAGTTATGTAATTATTAATATTATAAAATAAATACATAAATTTAGGATTTAAAAATTCAAGCACTCCAGGAGATTATAAAATAAAAAGTGGTCTTCTTCCTTGGCCCCAAAAAACCCCCAGCCCCCCACCCCTGCCTCCGCCTCGCTCCTGTTTCATTCCCAGAGGTAACCCGCAACCGCTTGTTAAACTTATTATCCTTCTAACTGTCATTTGACAGACTTCTGGCAAGCATTTTGAAAAGCAGCAGAAAATCCTTTGTAATTTTGATTTATCTGATTGTAATATATATTACTCTTGTAGATTTTCAAACAATGGGTTATTCAACCATTTATTTCAGTCAGCTTTGTCTGCATTAGTAAATGTTTTGACATTAGCCATTTATTTCAGAGATGAATGATTCATTTGGGTATTTCTCAACAACATAAAATAATACTTGGGGTGAGGGCACTGCTGACTTTTTGGCAGGGACTGAGTTATTCATTTTTACATTCTTCATGCAGTTCAGCGTGCTGCGTGCAGAGTAGGCACAGTGTGCGCTGGGATGGATGAGGAATTGGTGAAAAAGAGCCTGAGACAGAAAGGGAAAGAATGAAGCTTCATTGAGCACTTTCACGGTGAACGTGGCATACTTTATCTCTTTTAATCTCTGCTGTAGCTCTGAGAAGTTCTTGTCCCTTCTGCAGCTGGTTTGGTGGCTTTCCATTTCATGGTGTGGCTACTCCATGTCCCTCCAGTGAACTCATTTTGCTCAGGTTAGCCGGAGTTGGTTTCTGTTGCTTGCAACTCAAGAACTCTGACAGAGAAATCAGTGCATCCAAAGTAGGGTGAATGAACTGGATAGGAAAAAATAAATAGATCTTACAAATGAGGAAAACGAAGGCACAGACCCATTCATTCCAGTACTTTGCTTCAGGCCACATAGGTAGGGAGCGGCCAAATAGGAATTAACTCCCGTTTCTCAAGGTACAAAAGTTTGGCCCTCTCACCATTCTGCAGCCAGGTGCCAAGACTCTGGCGCAGGAACAAATTATTTCTAGAGTCCAAAGAAAACATGCTTGAACTTGCATGATTCTCACCAAGAAGTCAGTCTGTATGTGTTTTGCAGAAGATGGCCTCTTCCAAAGGTCTGTGGGCTTCATCCCTGGAGAATTTTCTAGATCCTTGCTGATGCAAAAGCATGTCTTAGACTCTTAAAACAAAATTATTAGAAGAGACCAATCATGAAACAGAACCTCAAGCCCTATTCTCTTGTTTGCTTTCCTTGTCTTTAAATGTTTCGTGTGTGTCTCATTCCTTTTCTGTTGCCCTCGCCACATAGGGAAAAAAAGAACTTACTATCTATGGTGAATATTGATGATTTACTTGTTTTCGGTAAGATCCTTTATTTTACACAGTGTTACAAAGTGATCAAAAGCAGGGGCTCTTGAGCCAGAGTTTCTAGGTTTGAATCCTAGTCCTGCCATTTGCCATGTGACCTGTGACTTTGTTGTATGTGGTAAGTTACTTACCATCTCTGCCTCTGTTTCCTCCTCTGAAAAATGAGTATAATAAAACCTGCTGCCTCCTGGAATGGTTGTAAGGATTAAAAAGTTTAACATATGTAAAACAGAATAGGCCCTCGCACCTGGCACATAGTAGGTGCTGAAAGTATTTGCTATTAGTATTATTCCTTAATTTATTATTTTAATTTTTTAAAAGGTACTCGTTGGGAACCTGAGCAGATGAAATGAGTTTTGAATTCTGCAAGTACGTGTGTGGGTTTTGCAGTTCAGAGCAGTGGTTCAGAATCTGTGATTAAGGCATGGGTCTTAAAGTAACAAGTGACTAGTAGCAATAGGAACACAAACAGAATCCTGCTTCATGGATATTCTAATTATTCTTTCCTTTTTGACATGATTCCATGTTTAGCTGCGTAGCGTTAAGCAATACTTACACAGTTCGGGAAAGGGCAATTTAGAAAGATCAGACCCAGTGATCTTAAAGCTGTGATGTATGGTTCAGTGAAAATATAAGTAGGTCAAATACCTCTAACATTGAATTAGCTGAAATTATGCAAGCTATTATATTGGATATTACTATTTGAACATTTTGTATAAACTGCAGTAATACACACTCGTCTTTATGGGATGAATCAAGACTTAAAACTAATTCTGGCGAATTAAGAATTGTATTTTCCAGGGATTAACTACCACAATTTGACTGCAGCTGTAAAAATTTTATTAGGCAATACATCTGACCTCAAATTGGAAATTTGTGTTGGAACCAGTTTAGGAAATAATTATTGCTGTGTTGTTAATTTTATATTTGCCTAATAAAACACAGCAGGAACAACAGGGTTGGATGAATGTAACAAAAGAAAGCTCTTAGACATGCTTTAAATGAGTATTTGCAACCAAGCTGGAACTAGGAATATGCATCTCTGTTGAACACTGTTGCGGCTGACATCGTGGAATTAATAATAGTTCATGGTTATCAGACTATGAAAGAGAAACATGTTGATGTTGTTTGAATCATTTTCACCAGCCAATAAGAAGTGTCACTGTGTGCACATCTGAATCTGTTCGCTTTAGTAAAGTTTAACTTCCTCACATACTTAGAGCCTCACAGGAACATGCACGCTGACAATGGCACTCTTGGGACCACTCACTTGTTCTCATTTGTCCAGTTCGCGTTGTGAAGAGTATTAGCAGAGCAAGACCAGCTACTCTTGGAAGCGAAAAGCATGCGTCTTTGTCATCATGGGTGTTGTGGTTCTTGTTGAGGGAGAGCTGTTTCATTCAACTGTATGAATGGATATTATACTTCCTTATGTGAGAATCGTCTTCTAGTCTCTTCTAGTATCTTCTATTATTCTTGAGTTTCATCTCAAAGACATACTTGGAGACTTAATTAATGAGTCTGTAGCTATTCACTACTGGTTGCTCTGGGGCAGTGTAAGCTAAAGGTTGGGACACAAATTGCCTTTTGGGTGGCATAAAATAACATACATTCCCATCATGAGAAAGTTATTCCCTTTACAATCTTCTGATCCTTCCAGTTTGTATCAACCAAGAAGTCTCAGGTTGGTGTGAGGATGTCTTTAACATATTTTTCACTCTTGTTTGTCTTCATTTTTACCAAAGAATGGGCAGGACTCAGGCTTGGAGCCTTAGGAGTCAATAACAGCTAGCTAGAGTTCAACAATATTATTTGTCCTGCTTTTTAAAATAGTTGTATTCAATTTAGGGCGAGTGAATATGGTGTTTCATTTAAGAGAGTGAATGCCTACTTTAAAAATAATTAAGCATGCAATAAGTTAATTGATTTGGAGAAAAAATATTTGGTAAATAATATAAGTAGTCCTTGGATAAGGCAAAACCCAGACACTTGTTGTCAGAGGCAGGCTGTGTCAGGGCACAGATGGCATGCTCAGAGTTTGAACTGGACAGAGGTTAATGAAAGGACTAGTCACAGAGGTGTGGGTGGGGTCCAAGGAATCAACAGGGCTGCTGAGCACCCAGGGACTAGCAACTGCAGGAAGCCATCGCCTCCCAGGGCTGAGGAGTGAAGAAGGGTTAGTTTTCCCAAAGCCAATGAGAGCTGGGACTTTGGAGGCAGGAGATGGCTGCCCCACTGGGAAGCAAGGAGGGAGAGGGAAATAAATACCCTGGCCTCTCCCTCCTTCCATCTTCCAACATCCGGCTGGTGCCTCCAACAGCCCAACCCATCCCAAAGCCAAGGTCAAGGGAAAGCTGAGTGACACAGTCCTCAGAGGTGAGCGAAGGACTGAGAGTGTACCGGGAGTGGGGGCTGGCACACGGAGGATACCACCACGGTGGGGCTTACGGGACTGGAATTTGGGAGATCCTGCTGGGGAGTATAGAGAAGGGTGAACTGGAGATTCAGGGAAAGAGAATCGACTTTTGAGAGCCTGTCCTATATTTGCCATGAGTCAAATATCATATACCGGCTTCATTTCATTATTTATTTCGTTAGTGACCGGATGAAATGAAGGAATTTCACTTCTGAAGTACAGAAGTACACTGCAAAAGTACAAAGGCAAGTGAGTTATTAACAGATGAAGGTTTGGTTTAAAATCCCTCCTGCAGGCAGCCCCGCTCCCCCAGGGCTCTGTAGCGCAGAGCACAGCAGCTGAGAATAACAGCTTAGGCGCCCAGCCAGCTGGGGTCGCGCATGTCCCAGCCCCGTCCTTTCCCAGCTGTCTGAAACGGGGCAGGTAACTTAATCTTTCTGTGCTTCATCTCACTATTCTACAAAATGGGACTTGGCAGTTCCTACTTCTTAGAGATGCTGTGATGACTAAGTGCGTTAATATGGATAAGGGTTTTATGGTAACATGTTATTGTAATTCTGGTGAGTGGGGGTATTATTACCTTTTATCTTTAGAAATTGTGTCTTGCTATGTTTCCCACGCTGGCCTTAAACTCCTGGGCTCAACCCATCCTCCCTCCTCAGCCTCCCAAGTAGCTGGGACTACAGGTATGTGCCACCACTCCTGGCCTGATTTATTTTTATTTTATTTTGCAGAGATGATACTCATTCTCTCTTTAAGACATAAAGAATAGTAAGTACTTATGCTTATGCAAAAAAAATTGAACAGGGAAAGATCTTCTTTTCTCCCTGGTTTTTATTAACGACTATAAGACTTTAATAGACCAACAGGCATAATACTTTGATAATCAAAGCCCTAGTTAATTAAGTAAATCAAACTGCTTTTTCTGTTCTGATAGCTGTTGAAATATTTTCTAGAATGGATGGGTCCACTTAGATGACCTAGTATAAACTTACTTGAAACTTCTCTTGGAGGCTGAAAGACCCAGTGATCTGAGACTCACCATTTGTAAGAGGTGGCCTTACCCTTTTAGCCTATGGATCGAGAATCGGTGTCACGCGGAACAGCCTAGGCATTAATTAGGAAGGATTTTTCCTTAATCCACAATATAGTATTTTCTTATCTTTTGCTTCATTCTGATGTGATGAATAAAATACCCTAAGAAGTTAAGGTTCTTCTAGCCCAAGGATGCTTTGTGTGATAAAAATCCTTTATTTAATGCACATGTGTCGTGATGGTGGGGAGGGGTGCCCTGGATAAGGCAGGACTCCTGGCCTTGAGGAGATTATGATTTTAATGAGGGGCATGGGACAGGATCCAGGTCAGACTCTTCTGACTGCTAAGACTGGCAGGTGTAAGGGGCCACGGAGGTTCTGGAAAGGAACCTCCCCTTTCTGTTGGAGATGGGAGGTGGGTTGAGCAGACCACAGATGACCTTGAGAAGGAACTGGCTTCTGAGCTGAATTCTGAGGGAGAGGTAGGATTTTGAGAATGAGAGATGGATAAGGAGAGACATTTATGATAGAAATAATTCTGCAAGTAAAGGCTTGAAGTGAGAAAATGACGGTATAGGATTCAAAAACAGCAAACATCTGATTTGGCAACCATGTGTAGGTCCGAGATATCATTTATTAAACAGAATAGCACACAGGGCTCAGTCGTGAGAAATAGCTCAGAAAGGGGCTTTGAATGCCAGGTCAAAGAATGTCTATGCAATATGATTAGTTGGTTTTTAGGCTTTGAATCTTGCAATGAAAAGGTGTCCCAGTTTCTCAGAATTAAGAGATGGAAAGTTATGTTTTTGTCTTTATGGAGCTCATCGTCAGACATGTAAGATGTTGATTACTGAACGGTGTGGCCAAGACCGCAGCAGAGGGACTGCGGGGACAGGAGAAGGGTGCCTAACTCATGGAGGGTCACAAAGGCTCCTAGAGGAAGGGGTCCCTGTGTGAGAAGTAAGGGAAAGGCAATTGTCGCTGCAGCAAAGGAAGGCTGAGGAAAGGTACTCCAGGCCGAGAAAGCATTGTGTGCAAAGATCCAGAGACAGCTACTGAGGAACAGCCAGTGGTGATTTTACTCGCAAGGTGGAGAATCCCACTCAAGCTAATGCAAATAAAAATATGTGGTTATCGTGAGGATACTAAGGTCTCCTGGAATCCAAGGGCAATGCAGCCAGGTATGGCCACCAGGAGCCAGAGTCAGTACTCTTCATCTCTCTTCCTGAGCTACACCATTTCTTGTCCTATCTGTTTATGTTCCTCTTTCTCTCTCTCCTCTTTGGCTTCCATCAGACTCAACACGGCCACCAGCCTACAACACAACACAGCCTCTCTGTTCAATCCTAACTCAGCCTCTCAGCCCGTGTTCCCAGGAGAGGACTCTGATTGACCCTTCACCTCGATTTAGGCAGAGGTCTTGGCACCAGACTGTGCCAAATGATTCTCTAGACATTTGTTGCCTTTGAGGCAGGACCTCTGGTCCAATCAGCTGTGGCTGCAGAGGGAGAGAAGAAAGGTCACATGGTCCATGTCCACTTAATTGGGACTCTGTTCCTCAATCCCCAAAGATTAGAACATTCTAGGGAATGCCACTGAAATGAAAGCTGTGGAGAAACCTAGGGATGAGCTGGTTGGCAGGGAGGAGCCGTTCCCACAGCTGACAACATGGCGCTCTAGAAAAGCCATCGCTCCCCCCGGCACCCAATCTAAGTGTAGTGACCTGAGAGCCACTTGCTTGATTGACATTCTTGGCAAGATCCACTCATTCTGATCCTACCCTTTTACTTTCATTTGGAACAGCAGAGAAATAATTCCATTAGGTATTTTTCTATTACACCTACGGAGGCAACTGAGTGGCGGAAATCTCTGCCTCAGGTTGTCAGTTTCATCTTAAGCACTTGGGGCAGAAAATGGTGGCAAATAACACTTTGGGACTGAGAGAAAGGATGAAGCACAGCCCTCCAGTCACAATGCTAATTCCTAGAATTTTGTGTTTCTCTTGACGGCTATGCTTGCTTCTTTTTATTAAAAGTTTAAGAATTTCTCTGATCAAAAATATAGTAATACGCTAAGAAAAAAAATCCTCCCCTCAAATAACAGCATATTAAAATTTATTTCCCAGGAGAGAAAATAAATTTCCATGAAATAAAGGAAAGAACTAATAGACACTCCTTTGCTGAAGAAACATGGTTTTTTTTCTTGCAAAGAATGCGCTTTCAGGCAAATACATTTGTGTGTCTCTTGAGGTATGTGATGTCTGCTGCTGTAAGACAATAGTAATTAAAAAATTAAACAATTAAAAAAAGAAAGAAGTTTGTCATCAATTTTAATTTTATGTTATGTGAATTAATATCTCTTTTTATGATGCAATATTCCGCAATTTACATGCAGGCGCAGTCCTTGCTTCCGCATTGTAGATAATTAGTTTACATTACTCTACAGAAATGAATTGTCGCTGGTGATCTCAAGTGCCTGCTAACAAATCACTTCTGTTGGGGATTCATTTAGATTCTACTCAGGCCCTAACTATGGCAATACGTGGCATTGTCCTTAAATGTTAAATATCGGGCTAATTGTTTTAAAAAGATTCCTAGTCCAAGAAAGCTAGAAACCTATCTTCGGGACAGATCAACACTTTGTTCTTTTACTTCAAAACAAAAAGGATTTATGTTTTCAAGCATAATTTTCGTTGCTAATTTTTCTTGCCTCTTCACTTCCGCCCACCCAAAAGGGCCACTAAACTAATCAGGGAGGACAGTGAAGAGAAGCTTGGGACTTCTCCAGGCTGTTAGTGAGACACAATGACTCATGAGTTTTTGAGCAGTTCCTCCTCTTGAAACTTGATCTCATCATAAAATACTTATAAAGAATCTAATTCAGAATTCCAGTATTTGTCATCGTGAGTGCGGGAGCCATCTTACGGATCAATTTCATCATAGGAAAGAAATTGGATTGTCTGATTGAGTCCTGTGAGGTCAGTATTACAGAGCTAATCCATCTCTCTGCACTTCTGAAGAGAAATAGGAGCAACACAGTCTGAACACATAGGGAACTGGCTGGGCACCGAGACGCCATCTCCAAAAGTATCTTCTCCAGGATTCCTAGAGGGGAGTTGACAATTTCTGAGAATTTGATCCACTGTCATCCAGAGATTCTGAAGAACATGGTAATACTCCAGAAAACTCGAGAAAAATATCAACACAGCTGCCAAGAGCTCCAAATGGAAAATGCAGCTAGATTTGACCCCCTGGATACCTCTCCAGGCTCAGGGCTGTTCCCCACTCATCCATCTCCTTTCCCGCCCACTGCCCCACCTCTTCCTTAGGTAAAATGTATCAAAGACCCACTGGCTGGATTCTCCGGAATGCAGACTGGTGTAGTTTTAGTATTTAGAGAAGAGCACTCAAAGTCCCATCTTTAGGATCTCAATGGGCCTTTGGGAAATACCACAGTAGGAGAAAACCTGCTGTAGTTCTTGTCGTTTCTGTCTTATCAGTTTGCCCTGTCGCTAGAAGTAAAACCTCTTAGAAACCCAGAAGGATGTGGGTGTGGGCAAGGAGAGGAGGGTAGGAGAGAAGCTTTCTTTCCAGATGTTCCCCCAACTTTATTAACTCATCTCTTTCAGGGCTTTGCTCAAATACCACCTTCTCAGGAAGGTTTCCCTAGACCCCCCCTCCCCTTTCTAAAACACTCTCTGATTCACTTCCCTGGTTTAATTTGCCTTTTAGTACTTTTTACCATTTGAATATTCCATATATTTAACTTATTGATGTTATCTGATTGCCTGCTGCCCCATTAGAATCTCTGCTCCATTAGCATGGAGATGTTTGTTTGTTTTGGTCACTAGATGATACACAATGCCTGGCTCCCTCTACGTGATCAATTTCTATTTGTTATTGAAATATTTGCGTCCTCATGGGCTGAGGGACCAAAGCTCCAGTTGGAAAATGTAGGTATTCAGTGTAAGATGGAAAGGAGACAGGCGCTTCTTGGTCTTTACAAAGACCTGGGATGACCAGAGGCTTAAGCCAGGACAAAGGATCATTGCGAGGGCTTGATCCCCTGCAGGTCTTCACCCCATTGCTCTCAGGAGGCCCATCCCTGTTGCCAACTCTTCCATCACAAACCCTGCCTTTAGGAGACGCCATTTTCCACTCTGGGTACTGCAGAAGTGGTTGGTTCTGAGCGAGCCTCCCTTCCTTCTGGGGGCCAGAGTCTGAACTCAGGTTCTAGTGCTCATCATAGCCCGTAGTTGAAGGAGTCATGGGTTAAACAGGCAGCCTGGATGCTCGCACCGCTCCCCACCAGACCCGTGGGAAATGGACCCGGCTTCCCTCTGCTCCCCAGGGGCAGCCACGTGCGGCGGGATGTGGGCGCTGCCCAGGCCGCACCCGTTGGAAAGTGTCTCTCCCCGACTGCAGCTGTTGAAAGGCTAATCTGTTTGCCTCACATGGGTTAGGAGTGCAAAGTTGAATCCAAAAAGGGCTCCATTCAATCTCATTTCCTCCTCCCTTTGATCTCTTCGTTTCCTATTTCACTTCCTCTGACAATTTCCTCCTTCCATTCCCAGCACAAACAACTCTCGCTGTGGCACTCGGCCACTCTCAGTCATTTTCCCAGACACTGAGCTGCCCATTTGGCCGTCACCCCGTGGACGTTCCGATAAGTGTCAGGCACGGGCTACAGAAAGGCAGGGCTGGGACACTTCACTGTGTGTCCTGTGGATCCTCGTGCCTGGAAACTTGGGTGTAGCCAGGGGTGTCGGCGTATGAAGTCCTGGGGTGCCCCAAAAGGAAAGCAACACAGTGAGTGAGCGTGAAGGGTGTTTCGTAATTAACAAAAGCAGATTCCCACCCACGGATCCCTCAGAGCTGCTGAAGCCCTGCTTCCAGCCAATTGTGCTTTTCTTTCCTTAATGAACTCATAGGTGAGATCCAAATATTCCATTCTTTAAAAAAAAAAAAAATCAAGGAGCAAAACATTCTAGAAACTTCTGTGTTCTATTTTGACATCTAAATCTCAATGTGAAATGGTTCCTGAACTAATCATATTAGTAAAACTGGCAAGATTAAAAGAGCCATAAATACACACGCTCAGTGTTTCAACATCCATTAAAATGTATACAGCAGCCTCCCAGAATATTTAATAGGCTTATATGATGACTGAATGTGAATTCATTCATCTCAGTCAAGTCAGGTTATTAAGATACACATGCTAAGTGATTTGTCCTGTGTTTACCCTGTGCTGGGAAAATGGTATCTGATTTTGAAAAAAAAAATGCAGAGCCATTCTTTGTTGGAAGAAATGGGAGTCAGGACCCCACCCCACCCCCAGTTTCCATGCTGGCTTTATCACAAGCAAACTGCTTAGTCCCTATGGGACTCAGTTGTCCATTTTGAGAAATTAGGAGGGTTGTCCAAATGATCTCTAATGTTTCTTCCATCCCTGACCTCTTTAAATGTGCTAGTTGAGGTAGAATAGTGGTTAAGATTGTAGACTTTGACATTAGATTGCTCAGGATTCAAACCCTGCCTCTACCATTAAGTGGATTTGTAATTATTGAGCCTCAGTTTCTACGTCTGTAAAATGGGGATAATGATAGAAGGCTACATTGAGGTTATTCATTGGATCATGGGACCTAGTGAGTGCCCATTAAATGCTGGTTAACTTTAGAACTTAATGACCTATTGAGCATTTTAGGGCATGGATTTCATTCCTGAATTATACTTTATATATATTATTTAATTTAATCCTCATCACAGATGGAGTTAACCTTGATTTGCAGATAAGAAACTGAGACCCAGAGAAGTTAACTAACTTGCCCAAAATGACAGAACAAATAGGACTGACTGGGTTTTGGGCTCCCCTCCCCTGGAACCTATGTACCTACCACCTATGCTTAATTTCCATTGTATTTAGTATCCCTCGGGGAATCTGAGTACAGATGCAAGTATTCAGTCGCTAGCTATCACCTTCTCCATTTGGGGAAGATAAGAACAGCTGGATGATTTTCCGATCTTGCTGGTTTCTCTGGAGTTTAGACCTAGGAAATTGGAAATAGAAGTTGTGTCCTCAGTACCTGTTTTCTCTGCTTTGTAATTGAAGCTTAGTCAGCCAAGAACAGCTTTTGTCCATTATTATTATTATTATTACTTTAACTTGTTGAGACCTCCCCTGAACAGCATCACACCTTTAGAATTAATGTGTGTCCTAGCCAACCTGAGCCAAGTAGAAAATCAGTGTTGTGCCCATATCTAAATTGAGATTTCTCAACCATGTCACTCTGGACATTTTGGGCTGGACAGTTCTTTGTTTTGGTGGCTTTCCTAAACATCCTCTCATCCTGTTGGACGCATCCCTAGGCATTCTAGTAACTTCTACCCACTAGATGCCATTAGCACCTCCCACTTTCCACACACCCCTCAGTTGTAACAATCAAAAATGTCTGCAGACATTGTTGAATGTCTCCTGGTGAGCAAAAGCACCCTTGGTATAGAACCCCTAGCGAGCTGAAGGATGAGAGGCTGAGGTGAAGTAGTCTTTTCATTCTCAATTGCCCTCTTCAACACATAGTTTTTGCGGTTATTTTGGTTCTAGTAAGTAATTGTTTTATCTGGCAACATCCTAGCAGAAAATACATTTGCCATCTTGAGAAGTTTTTGGTCTGAAGGTAAATTTGCCCAGACAGCAATAAATGTTTTTGTCCTTGAGGGTCACATGAGTGTTTTCTTTAGGGCAGCTAAGGCAGCCATTTTCAAAATGGTTTCTCCAACTTTCAATGGGGCCAGTGCCCTCTGCTGGAAAGTCTGTCAGCATTGCCTCGGAGGAGGTTGGATGAAATGGTTTTGGAATTTGGAAAACAGCTAAAGCACAAAGGGTCAACGAAACAATCCAATTAGCAGGAAACTTTTGCAATGGCTTCCTTTGTACTAAGTAACTATTTCTACAGCTTTCTGATATTTCAGCAGAGCTTACTATCGTTATTATTATTTGTAGACTACCCAAGGCTTTCTTTCCATTCTTCATCTATAAACCCAACCAGTCTTTCATTGATAATGATAATAACCACATCAACAAAACCCTGCCTAATATTCACTGAACACTTAAAGATGCCCTAGGCATTGCACCTTGTATATACCACCTCCTTTTGCCTTCTCGACAGTTCTATGACACAGAGGCTGCTGCTATTACTATTTACACATGAGGAACCCAAGACTTCAATGAGGAAGTAAACTAATTGACCAAGATCCCACAGCTCATGATGGTGGAGAAAGTCCTCAAATCCATAGCCCATATTTCTAATCCTATGCTGTACTACTACATTCATTTATTCATTTTTGTTTTCATTCAATCATGAAGTTTTCTTCCTAAATGTGATGCATTATTGTTCTAAGGAAGCAGTATATGGATGCCTGGTGTCATTTTGAATTTGCTCCCATTTATTTAAAGCATTATTTTCTTTTACATAAGTATCACTTTTAGCTTCTGAAACCCCCAGAAGATAAGTTGCTTTTCTCCAAATGTGAATTTAGACTCTAGCTGTAGAATTCTAAAAGGGGACTGGATTCTTAAGCATTCAATTGCTCACGCATGTCTCTAAAAATATTACATATGAATAGCATTCATGTGCATCAGAATATACCCAAGGCATTGTAATTTATGGCCTTTCTTATTACTTTAAAAGCCTGGGATTCTTGTAGAATATGGCTTAGTGGGTCAAACATTCCCTTTCCTCTCATTTATCAGGCTTTTGATCTCATGTCAGCCCTGAACGTTGGCACGCCTGGCCCACAACCGTGTGCTGGGAGATCGCACATACAACAGACCCCTTTCCGTCTTAAAAACTTGTGGGGATGCGGCTGCTACGGCCCTGCCTGGGTAAGCAGAGGAGGTATTGAATTCCCCCGGTTCCTCACTGCCCCTTTGTCTATTATTATTTTATAGTTTTGTTCTGCATTCCTTCCACTCAACCTCCGGTCCATAGAAGCCTGTTTCTTTATTAGTTGCATATGTCTGCACCCTTTTACCTCAGCAGGGAAAGACAAAATATTCCGGAGGGCTCGGAGGCCCGGGATGGACAGCTAATCCATCCCCAGCTTGAACTAATCGTCGGGCCGACGTGCTATTGTACTGGGCCTGTTCTGTGCAGCTGAGCTGTGGGGTTTCAATTTGTAGGCGCATAAACAGATACTAAAGTTGGAAGAACGGCTCGGTCATTTGTTAGCAGAGTTCAGATCAAATTATCACAGCGGTCCCCTGCTGACAGCCTGAACAATTACCTCCTTTTTTCTTGATCTTTAAATGTTTTCTGTTTCACTTAAGCCTCAGTAAATAGTTTACTTCTCATGGGCTTCATTTATTGACACAGAGAGGCTTGATTTATTTAATTTTGTTTCTCCACCGTCTTCCCAGAAAGGAGTCGTAATGTTTTGTTGAAATCTCCCCCCAAATGATAAGTTTATCAGGGTAGGCCGAGGAAGCGGTTTAATGATGTGACTATAAATTATCTGGCTTTTTAATGAGAAGTTTAGATGCCCAAATTCTAAAGCCGATTTTTAAAGCTTTACACCAGAGCCCAGCCTCTGTCGCTTGGAAAGGTTGAGATCCAGAGGCAGAAACCGGTGTAAAGAGAGATGGCTGAGATTTGGGGATCTGAATCCATAATTGGATTATTCAAAACCCAGGCATTGGATGATTCTTTTCAGGAAAATGGAGTATATTGTGTCCGTTCCGTCTGCCCTATCACGGCAGAGATTCATTGATGTTCTGCGTGAGTTCACCGGAATTAACTCCAACATTTGTTTTCACTCTTTTCCCTCTTCCCCCAGTTCCACCCTTGACTTTCACTCTCCCATAGTTACATTTGTCTGCTTCTTACAGTCCTACTGGGACGGATTTATCATCATTTGCTAACATATCTGTCTCAAAATCTCAGCTTTGATCAGCTTGTATTTTATAACTTACATCTGTTCTACATTTAACCTTTTGTAATGCTGTTTTTCAAAAATATTACCTGATCTAACAAAAGAATTGTACCAGAGGAAGAGCTCCAAAGTGTAGATTAAAAAAAAAAAAAAAAAAAAAGCCCACCAAACATACCTGCCTACTTGACCATATTTTTATTACTCTTCCCAAGTCACCCTTTCATTAAATATATAAATCCATCATTTCTCCCACCTGGTGATGAGCCCTCTGTCGATCCAGGGGCCCCGTGCTCCCCATCTGCTTTTGTCCCGTCATCTTGACCCTTCCCGTGTCTGGAATTCATGCCCGAGCGCGGGGCTGTGTGCAGGGTGCTTCTGCGGGGGACCACAGCGGAAACCGGAGCTAGATTTCCTGTCCCGCTGGCCTGTCCCAGAGGGGGACCAGAGGTCCTCTGCAGCAGGTTCTGACTTCCAAGAGGTTTGGATTCAATTTCATTGGCTTATTTTATTTTATTAAAGTTAATATAGTTTTACTGATGAATTAGGAAATATTTAAGACACCCCAAAACATATAAAAAGTCATACAATAAACACCCATGTACCCACCACACAGCTTAAGAAATAAAATATCACAAATACAGTAGGAGGCCCCTTCTATGTGTGTTTTTCCCCCAGATTATATCCTCCCTGCCCCTTCCCCAGAGAGAAAGGCTGCCCTGGATTGGGGTTGCCCATTCCCAGCTGAATTCTCTACACTTTAGCTACTTATGTATATTTCCCTGCACAAGGTTCCCAATATTCTTCTGCCACTTGCTTTCTTTATCCATGTTGAGATGTTAGTGCTAAGTAGTCATTTTCGTTGCCACAGAATATTCCATTTTATGATGAAGGTTTACATTATTTTCAACTTTCTTGCTATCACAAGCAATGCTTTATGGAAATTTTTATACATGTCTCCTAGGGGACATAAGTGAGAGGTATTTTTAGGGTGCATAATGGAAAAGGAATGGCTGGTTCATAGGATGGACACTTCTCTATTTGACTAGATACTGCCCAACTGTTTCCTGGAAATGGTTGTACCATTTCACACTCTCGCCAGTGCTGATGGGAACATCCTATTCATAGTGTCTCATTGCAGTTTTAATTTGCATTTATTTGCTTACTAACAATGCTGAAATGAGATGATACAAAGTAACATTGCTTATCACAGTGGCTGGCACATAGTAAGTATTCCATTAATGTTAGTTAGCATTATGATTATTTCACACAGCAAGCCTGGGAGGGAGTAAAAACAATGATTACTTACATTTTAGAGACAAGAGACCAGATCTGGAAACATACTAGCTAACATGCTAGACCCAAAGAAACATAACCAGTATAGACGATGGGGGTGGCCAGCAGCCTATGACTCAGGACTGAATTGCTGGCGTCACCCCACATGGAAAGACTATGGCAGCTGGGTTAGCGCTGCCATCTTGAATGAGCCTTCCCATCTTTCCTAACTACCTGTACACCCACTCTAGGTCTAGACCCATCGCAGCGATATGGAGGTCCAGGTTGAGCTCTCCTTTTAAGCACATGGCTTTGTGAGAGGACAGTTGACCACTGGGTGCCCTGACTTCCGTTTAACCCAGTGGTGGAAGAAGTACCAGCCAGGCAGACGGGGTCTCCACAGCACCAACTCTAGACTGACCTTAGGGTCTCCCCTTCCCAACTTCCAGCCTGCCCCCTAGAAAGCACGTCTGGAGGCCACGGATGTCTTTACCGGCCTCGAAAGGCAAGAATTGAGTCCTCCTTCCCACTGGCAAACTGGAAAAAGATGTTTCTGAAGGTGTATAGGAGTCATTCTGGTGACCAATGATAATGACATCGAAGAAGATGACCATGATGAGGAGGAGGAGAAGGAGAAAGAGTCAAGAACCCACCATGCATTTTACTCTTTCTACATGCCAAGCACGGTGTGGACCTTTTACGTACATTCTTTGTCCTATTTAGAGCCCATGACAACTCTGTTAAGGAACCAGTATTTTCTCCATTTTACAGTCCCGGGAGGATTATAAGAAACATAAATAAGTATGTTCAGGGAACACCTGATTTGGGGGAAAGTGCCCCAAATGCTCTTCCTTCTTTAAATTACTAAATGAATTTTCTTCAAGAGAGTTGACCGCAGATTCTGCAAATTACTCTTATTTGGCTTCGGACACCCAGGACCCTCAGGACACGAACAAATTATCAATAAACTTGAAGCTCCATGTCGGAATTCCCTGTCCACGTGAAAGAGGTCCACAGGGCCAGCACCTGGGAAGTCGGATGATGGTTTCAGCTGCACATCCTGGGGTTTGGGGTTGAAGAAAGAGGCTAGAGGCACACTGCTACCACTCTGAGGCTGAGGCCCGACCCTACACCTTGTTCGCTTTTGGTTTCCAGAATGCATGGGAGCAGCTGAGGTTACCAAACATACCACTTTTGACGGGGCAGAAATCTCTTTTTTTTTGGTTTGCTTTTGTTATGCCAAATTCTCCTCTTTGAAAAATGCAGAAGCCCATTAAAGATTAAGACTGCAAACAAGCTTAAAACACATCTCAACGGCGTTCACAAAGGTCGCAGGTGTAAGCAGGTCAAAGTGATATCTTGTTCTCCTAAATATTTCAGCAGGTAAACAAACTTTTGATTGTGTTATCTGTTCAAAAAATGACTTTGAACTTTCCGCCCGCGCAGCCCACTCTGGCTTTCTCAAACCTCCAGCGGCCTGGGCCGTAGATAAAGGCCTGAGTGGTCCCGAAGGCCGGGCCTTTCATGTCACCTGAGCTGTGTACACTAGCCGTTTGGTTAGCTGGGCTCCGCTATCCCGAGGACCTGTTCAAAATCCTCCCATTTATTAGGATCTAACACCTAATCTGTAAATAAGCCAGGAGAAAATGTAGATTTCAGCAGCAGTGGGAGCGAGGTTCACTTTCAGACAGGCCAGCTCCTCCCTCTCCCTCATTATTTCCCTCTCGCTCTTCCCATCTCCTCCCGCTTCCCTTCCCTTCCCCACCTCCCTTCTTTCCTTCAGCCACTGGCAGATAATCAAAGTAAAAAGATGTGGCTGTGTTTTTTATGTGGACTTCTAAAGTTCATGTATCAGAAAGACTAGAGCCTGCCTGGTGGTGAGGAACACGATTGCCTGGGTTTGAATTCCGGTTGTGTACGTCCTGGCTGTGTGACCCTAGGCAATTTAGATAACCTCTCTGTGCCTCCATTTTCCGGTAGTAAAATGGAAATAATCATAGCACCCACCCCATGGAGGAGTTGTGAGGGTTAAATGAGATATATTGTAAAGGACTTAGAACAGGGTGTGCCGTGTAGTACACGCTAAGTCTTGGCCAGTGCTACTGTAGTATTATTATTAGCACACAGGAAGCTTTGAGGGTTGTTTTCACAGAATTACCTGTGGTCTATGAAGGAGTTGTACTCCACTGCGTGGCCTTGGATGACCACCTCCATGACAAGGACAAGGGCCCTTTCGCAGTCTGCATTTCCTACCGCTGTGCCTGGCGCCCCTCATTCCCTCTAGGACAAACGAGGATGAACAAAGGAAGGATGCGGTGGGTGCTACCACCGGGCACTCCCAAACTCCAGGCCAACAGTGTCTCCTGACGTGGTCTGTCTTATCACACTTCCGTCCCCCAGCATTTAAAGGATGCAGGACCTATCTGGTGGCAACATTTCAAATGCGGAGGACGCTGTGATCAGGCTGATCAAAGCAAGCCCCATTGAGACTGGAGTTTCTGGTGTTTGGGGACACATCACTGAGAGTGAAGGCAGCTGCCTCCCGGGCGTCCCCGGTGACAGAGCACCAGACCCCGCCCACCTGCTCCTCAACCACGTGGGTGGGGCTGGCAGGAAAGAGGAGCCTGAGGTCCTCCCTCCTCTGCCCTGGGCCCACCACGGAGCTTCCAGACTCTCCAACGAGCCCAGGGCAGTTTGGATGGATGTCGTTCTCTTTCCCACAAGGCGGGTGGAGGGACTCGGCCTCCTCCCAGGCCCGTGCGTCAGAGGAAAGCCCTGTACCCATTTCTCTTAGAGCCAGTGTCAGCAGAGGTGGCTGTCCCAAGACGCACAGAACACAGCACTCCTTCTCCAGACCGTTCTGGGCCTTTCTGGGTGGGAGAGCAGCCCCGAGGCACAAATTGAATCCGAAAGGAGCAGAACGCTACCCTCACAGGCTGGGTACAAACTGAAACTTCGAATATTATTTTTTTCCTAAATGCTCGAGGGGAGCTGGCGTTCTGAAAGGACCTACAGTAAGATGAGAATTCATTTGGGTTGTAATGCACCATCTCGGTTTATCAGAATCAAGAGGATTTTGAGAGCTGCTTTGCTCCACTATCCTCACCTGCAGCATCGAAGTGGCCTTTTCCGAGCCCCACGTGGAACATGAGGTCAGAGCCGGTAACCGAGAGAGACGTTGCTGAGAAAGGAGAACCGTCTGCAGCGCGGACCCCTGCCTTGGTTAAGGTTCGTGGTAGAGACTGTGCTGTCTCTCATTTGATGCATCCTCTTTTGCGGTTGGTCGTGGCCACTTGACTATGTTTTTGCCAATAACACGCGAGCCAAGCAACGTGTGCTGCTTCCGGTTCTGGGCTTTAAGACGTCGTCTGGGCCTCCTCCCTGTGCTTTCTTGTCCCTTCCCGCTGGCAGAACGTGGATGTGGCAGACACCAGCAGACAACGGCAATGCCCTAGGATAGGGTCAGCCAGCTTCAGCCCCAAATTAAGCCCACAGTGGCCCAAACCCAGCCACGCCCATTCCTGTGGACACTGCCTACAGCTGCCTTTGTGTAGTTGCAACGGAGACCACAGTCCTGGCGTAGCCAAAAATATGTATTACCTGCCCTCGACAGGGAACGTCTGCCGACGCCCACCCTAGGGGACGGTGAAGCAACGAGACAGGAACCTGGGTCTCTGAATGATCACGTGGCTTGTACATCAGGGCTAGTCTTTGCTCACGAAGTCGTTGCATTGCTGGGTCTCTTTGTTACAGCAGCGCAGCTCCAGGATGGGCTACGGTCATCCTCTCTGGAAACTGCCAGCAGTGGCCGCCACCTTCCCTTCTCCAGGCCCCAAAGCCCATCTGTCCCTGTTGCTGGAAACTAAGGAGGCGCCTGGCACATAGTAGGCACTCTGTAAATATTTGTTGAATGCATGATCAAGAGAATCAAAGAAAAAAGCTGAGAGAGCAAAGGTAAACCAGGGTGTTCTTTGCAATGTATTAATGGAGGAGTAGACATAGTCTGAGTCTGGAAGGCAGTGAAACCCAGTTCTGGTACACACTAGCTGTGTGTCCTTCAGCAGGTTACTCTGCCTCTCTGAGTCTTAGTTTCTCCATCTGTGAAGAGGCAATGACAGGACTTAACCATGCAGTGTTGTTCTCCGGATTAGAGATAACAAAAGTAGAAGACACAATGTAGAAGAAGACGTAGTTATGACTGTCTACCAGTGCAGCTAAGTATTATATTATCCACCTTCTCCAGATGAGGAAACTGAGACCAAAAGGACTAAAGTCACTTGCTTTGGAGCACACAATTAACAGTGGTAGGGCCCGGATTCAAACACTGCTCTGTATGCCCCAAGGACTTATTTGTGGCCAGGCATGGTGGCTCAAGCTTGTAATCCTGGCATTTTGGGAGGCTGAGGTGGGAGGATCACTTGAGGCCAGGAGTTCAAGACCAGCCTGAGCAAGAGTGAGGCCCTGTCTCAACAAAAAATAGAAAAAGTAGCCAGACATCATGGTGCACGCCTGTACACTTGAGCACAGGAGTTTGGGGCTACAGTGAGTTGTGACGATGCCACTGCACTCTAGCCCAGGTGACAAAGTACAAGACCCTGTCTCAAAAAGCAAACAAACAAAAACAAAAAAAGACTTATTTGAAACACAGTATCTGCCGAGGGCTCACACCTCTATATGGACCAAAGCCACAAACAGTAGGCAAAGATGGATATGCTCACGAATTTTTTAAAATTTTGTTAGTTGACTCCATTTAAAAGTTAGGAGATTTTATATTGCATTCTAGCCTTGAGGCTCATCATGGCAAATCAGAAGACCTGTCCACATCCGGTGTGAATTGCCCCTCAGCAGTGACAACCTGGACCGAGTACAGTCTGCCCCTTCGGGACAGACGAGCAAGCTCCAGTTGGCCATAGACCCCCCACTCCCTATTGTCGGTCCTCTGCCTGCTTCACTCATTTCCTTTCCTCCCTGCTGTCTGCGGATGTTTGACTTCAAGATCCCTGTCCTAACCTCGGTGGGGTCCTCACCTTCAAGGGGCACCTGGAGGAAGCGAAAGAAAAATAAGCATCACATGTACTCACCATCAAACCGGTTTCACCGATCAACACCTGAGTGCGCATATAGCAATAACATTCATCGGGCGTTGGGCAGATGGGAGGGGAGGAGGGGGTGGGTATATACAAACATAATGAGTGTGATGTGCAACGTTTGGGGGATGGTCACG
>VBSM01003206.1:6803618-6868618 GCA_008086735.1 Cheirogaleus medius
GAGGGAAAAAAAAAAAAATTCTAATTTCTATCAGTCTAGATCGAGCTGGGGAGCATTATCAGCTAGAAGGACCCTCCTGATTTGACAGGCCTCAGTGTATGATGATTAATTACTTCTCAGCTTCATTGGACTTTTCTAATTTCCTTTCGCCACTGGCTGGAGGCGCCGCGCGATAAGTACTGCTCTTATTATTTCGTGCAAAGGAAAATGTCTATTACGCTCTGTCGTACAAGCGAGCAGAATGAAAAGACAGCTGATCGGGAACTTGCAAGCGCCTCTGTCTTTATTTGGTCTCCCCTGGCCTCCCTTCCTCACTTGTTCTAAGACAGAGGTGGCCACACACAGTTTCCTGTCAAAATAAGAAGATAAAATCATAATCTCTATCAGAGTACTTGACATTTTGAAATTTGTATAATGATTTCATGGGATTTAATCCTCCAGCTCGCCACAAATCTCTTCCAAATGCAAATAAGACAAAATATTATACTGAAACATGCAAGGGCCATTCTTCTTCTTCAGCCCATTTATTTAGTCATAAATTAAATTTGGAGGGGGTGCCTTATTGTATATAACACTCAGATGAGAGCAAACTATTAATATTATTATCAAAGAACCATAATTGAATTGGGAAAGAGAGCATGCATGACACATGACGATGCAGGTGGACCCGACACCTGAATTGTCGCGTGTGACTCTACAAGAGCGTCTGGCACAGGCAAGGTTTACGTGGCTGAGTGCTGGCCAGCTTCTTATGACGATCGCAGATTTTACCATAATGGACAATTGAGACTCTGCGGGCACTGTTTGTTTTCCCGGAGAGGAGAGATATGAAAACGTACAAGGGATCCCACTTCTCAGCCCCTTCTGCGTGCTAATCCCCGGGGCCTGGGCTGATATTGAGTGTTGGTTCAGGAACTCTGGGGACATGTTTACTGAGGCTTACGCGGGAAAAGCCCCATTGAGCAAATCATGGCCGCGTTTCTCTATGTCCCCAGCTGCTGAGGAGGCTGCCGATTTTGCAGAGAGTCTCCCTTCCAAGCAAGGGAAGGAAAGAGAAAGTCTAGAAGGCTGAGGGGTGGGTTCCCACCACAGTCTTGCACTGGCTTCTGAACTCTACTTGTCAGCTCTTGGTGGTTTGTTTGTTTACCTTTTAGGGGATGCAGAGGAGTCTGGGAACTACTGAAGGAGAAAAGAACCATTTAGTTTCTCTTTTTACTAATAATATTAGCTACTATTTAGTGAGCAACTACTACATACCAGGCACTGTGCTAAGTGATTTATGTACATTATCCCATTTAATCCTTGCAGCCCACTTGATGTTGGTACCTTTATGAACCCATTTTATAGACAAGAACACTTGGGCTTAAAAGTTAAATGTTTCGTCCAAGATCATGCAGCTAGTAAATGATAGACCCAGCATTTGACCCCAGGACTGACATTTCCTCAACCTCTCTGCTCTCCTGTCTCCTAGTCCCACATCAGCTTTTCTGCTCTTTTGTAAAAATCCTGATGATAATGCGTGTGGCAAAGACTACTGTCTGGGTGAACAAGGTTTGTTTTCTTCATTCACACAGTCCATTCGTTATCCTCTCATTTATGTTTCTAGTTGTTCCACAAACATTTATTGAGCACCTATTATGTGCCAGGTGCTGTGCTAGGCTCTAGAGATCCCCAAATAAAATCCCCAGGTCCTTGCACTCCAGAAGCTCAAAGTAGCATCAACAAATAAATGACTAAAACCTTAAAACCCAGAGCAAGAAAGGCTATAACAATGACGCATAAGAGAGGCTAATTTTTGCCTGAGGACCTGGGGAAATCTGCACGTGAGACTGACATTTGACCTGAGCCTGGAAGCGCATTCCAGGCAGAGAGAACAGTCTGGCTAAGGACTCAAGGCATAAGTCTAGTGAGGCTGGTTTGAAGGGTACTTGGGCAACTCTCAGTGGTTTCTGGTGGCTCTGCCAGAAGCCGGCAAGGCGGTGGTGGCCAGACAGTGAGGCACATGAATGCATTTGACTTAATCTCTGAAATGGACTATTTGTGACCTCAAGCAAGGTCACTTCTGGGCCCCAGTTTTCCCATTTTGCAACGTAGTCATTAGCCTCGACCTAATACGGAGAACCAGTGGCCATGGGCCGGTTCTGGCCTGCAGTTGGTTCCCTCGGTCTGCATGTCACCCTCATGAGCAGACAGCCACCATACAAGAGTTCACATCAAAATCCAGATTGCTAGCTTCTTTTGAAAATAAGCTTGCGACAGATGGCACCTACATTCCCACCCAGCCAGAGGTGGCTGGAGCTAAGAAGCAGGTACATGGTTGCGTGGTCTGAGGGCTGTTCAGTTCCCCACCTCCTCCACCAGCACCTACCACACGCCCAACGCCCAGATCAACTAAAAATGGTCATCTAGCCTCCTGTTTGCATTGCTGATCTGTGATTTTTTTTCTTAGAATAGAGAAAATATATATCTCTGTAAACATGATGCAACAAAAGTGAGAAACCCACATTTTAAGAAAAATAATATAGAGCATATTTCTGTTAAATTAAAGAATATTTCTATGTATTTTGTATGCAAACAAAAATGTGCCTTTGTTGAAAGAATTCAAATTCACTTATTCAATGTTCCTGCTGGCATGTGAGTTTGCACCCTTGGCTTTGTATGTCTCCAAACCTTTGCTCTTGCTTCTGGGTGGGCCTGCTATGGATTCGGGGCTCTGCCAGTGATACAGAGGGCTGGGGACAAGCAGGTTTATGGCCACCAAGCCCATCTCCAAAGGTGCATTTTTGGGCACAACCCGTCTCCGTCTTTCTCTGAGAGAGGTGTGCGAGTCACCTTGGCTAGGGAGGGCTCCAGCTGCTGACTGGTCTTCCTGGCAGGGGAGCCCATCACCCAGTCGAACATGACACCCCGCCTCACAGTAGTCAGGAGGGCCAGGACCCTGCTGTGGCATAGATGAGGCACCCTGTGTCACAGACGGTCTGATGCGGTGAGTCCCGATAAACTGTGGTTTAGCTTTGCCCATCAGGACACGTCTGCCCGTGACAGATTCTTCACTTTCCTTGGATCCACGCCCTTTGCTGTGTAACTTGGCAGTGGCTGCCCCTTGGCTCTGGGCTCTGTCATGCAACTTGCACTGGTCAACAAGACATCAGCAAACACCAGGCAAGCAGAGGCTTGACGTATGCTTGTGCGTTTCTATTTCCTCTCTCTTGCTTTCTCGGTGAGAACGTATCCAGGCCAGCCTGTTGGAAGATGCAATTTATAGAGCAGAGCTGAATTGCCTCAGTGGTCTGAGCCAAGGCCATGCTAGACCAGCAGTAGCTTGCTGATCCTGAAACCCAGCAGAGAGCCAGCCAAGATCGGCCGAGCCCCTCCCGCAGCCAGACCTGCCAGCCAAGATCAGCAGAGCCTCCCCGCCAATCCACATTCCACTGTGGACTCGCAAGTTAGGCCGGCTGAGACCAGAAGAACCGCCCCATCAACCCACAGACTCAGGAGCCAAAGAAGTGCTTTTATTAATACTACTAAAGCCACTGGTTCTGGAGTGATTCATAACACAGAAGTATCGTGGCAACAGACGACTGATGTATTCGTCCCCCCCCCTCCATGTTTATTTCTTCCACAACAGCACAGACCTCTCCCACGTGCCAGCCGCCTCTCCCGCTCGTCCCCAGGCTTACTCCTAGGAGAAGAAATGCTTCAAATCCCAAAGTATTTGATGTCTTTCACAGATGCGGGTCTAGGGCTTAACTCTGCCAATTCCCAACTCTGTGACCTTTCACGATCACTTCACTTCTTAAAGCCTCAGTTTCCTCATCTGTTTAATGGGGATAATAATAATACAAACAGTGCCTGCTTCCTAGGGTAGTTGTGATGGTTAAATGAAAAAAGGCAGGTGGAACATTTAGCACAGCACCTGCCACATAGTAAATGTTCAATAAATATCACCTAGCATCACTCTCATGCCTTCTCCTTTCCTCTTTCTATTAATGCTTCAGACTCTTGGGAGAGTATTGTTCTTCTTCCACACAGGAGTGGGTATCCATGCAACTCTTTCAACTTGCATCATGCTCTGTGATGCCAGAGCACATACTTGCAGAATTTCCCTCCAGCAAGAACCATGGGCAACACCTGGGTACCATGAGCCCAGGATCCCACTGCCATCCTCATATCCCGCAGGTCGTTGGCAACCTGCGTAACGACACGCACCATTGTTTCCCCAAGTATGCACCTAGAGAATGTTTCTACATAGAACCCCTAAATAAATAAATAAGCAAACAAATCAATATATAGGACAATCTATGGACAAATAAATTTGATGCATTCCATGCTGAACAGACTTCTTTGGACATGCAGTTGGTAGTAAGGCAGGAATTGCAGATGAAATATCCCCATAGGCAGGAACTTGTCTGCCTCATGGAGGGGGGCAGGGGTGGAATCAGTGCTCTTTCACTCATTGTCCTTGGCTCTTTTGTCTGGGTCTGTCCCTACTCCCCTGTTTGTTTTGCCGCCAATAAGAGCCAAAAGTTTGACTTGCCTTGGTCATCCCTTTTTTTCTATTCTTAGAGTGAATTGTGCAGTCAGATGTGGACAATTCCCTATTCCTCCCTTGCAGTGTGAATGCACAAGAAGACAGAAGTACCTTCTTTGTGCCAGAATAAAGCAGGGGTGCTGGAAGCATTATTACCTCTTCATCATCACCCCAATCAGCTGAGGTTTAAATGGAATTCTGTCAGGGTCACTGACGGGATTTTTTTTTTTTTAACTGGCACACAAGATACCATTACATTTCATCTTGGGACGATTGTTCTCTGAGCAAAGTGTGTTATTTTCCTGCAGGTAATCCCTTACCAGATTGTGGATTTTCCATGTTCAACATCAGCCACTACAACCAAAAAGCAACGAACTGTGTTATTGACAATGTTTTAATTACAATGCATAAAAGATACAAGGCAGCAAAGACAAGAAAATGATCTGGCTGTAGTGGCATTCGTTTGTTTAAGAGAACTCACTGGTGGTGGTTCCAGCATGAAGCATATATATTTCCTGCTAATGCTAAAAATTCTAGTAGCATGCGTGGGATTGTTTTAAATGAAATAATAACATTCATAGAAATGATTGTCTTTGGCAGCACTATAAATGAAATTAGGAGCTCTTAGAGTGGTGGGCTTGCGACGATGTTAATGTGAAATATAATCGTTGAATTGCTTTGTTCTTTTTTCCAATAAAAGGTGGAAGCTATTGAGTGTTGTTACTAGGCCAGCTAAGCTGGGCTTCTGTACAGCATAGTTTTGTGTGTCTGAACCAGCAGAAGCGTTTGAAGTCCCACGATTCCTTCTGCTTGCTAATTCTTCCATTTGTTTGATTTTTGGTACAAAGAAAATGAAAGAATATGATGAGATTATGGCATTTTAAGTCAATATTTATTAAAAAATCAATCTAGATGAAAATCTGCCCATCCCTCTAATTAGATGAGGCAACTTGAGGTTGATTTTTAATTGCAAAAGTAATTACACGGAGCAGATAGCCAGTGACATTTGATTATGTAGGTGATTGATTAAAAAGCCGAGCTCACCGAGCAGATTGTCAGCCAGGGAATCCAGACAAAAGAGCAAATTAAAAAAGTTGTCCTGTTAGTAATCACAAAATTCAAGGATGAAATTACAGAGCCAAACACCTCCATTGCTCCTCATCCTCATCACTCACACCACACGCATTCACTCCAACGCCTGATAAAGAAATGGATTAGTGTGAAATTAATTGAAGGAAAAAAAAAAAAACGAGAACTGAATTCATGGTTGAGAATAGGGCTTTTAACAAGTGGAAACAAATTTCTCTAGTTTTATAATACAACTTTTTTTTTTTTTTTGGCAAGAGAGATGTTTTCATAAAGGATCTTTTCAGAATGTTTGATGATTTTCATTTATCTATTAAGAGGGAGGGAGGGGGGAAAATCTCACTTTCTAGCAGAATAGGATATTAAGATGTCTTGCTTGTTATTCATTTCATTATAACATGAAAGGCTGGGGAACAGGCTGTACATTTGGCAAGAGAATCCTTGGATTTGTAAACAGCCCTAGCTGACATATTGGGTAGAATAATGAAGGGGTGTCCCAGTCGATCAGAGGAGCCCCGGTGGGGTCCACTTGAGGATATTGTGCATTAAGGTGAAAGGGGCGTGCACCAGAGCAGCTCTCAAGAGGACATTGGGTCTGGCTCACAGCAACTATTCCCGGTCCCTAAAAGTCCCAGCAAAGCAAAAGGGAAACTGAGGCAGGGCCACCCAGTGCAGCTGCAGCAGCTTTGAGAGGTCTGTGCCACTTCCCTGTGACTGTCCCTCTGTGCTGGTCTGGGCAGGATGTAATGAACTAGTCAGGAGATAAAGTCCAAATTTCTGCTAACATCTATCCCTCTGCTTTGTCAGCAGACGCCAGCCAGGCAGAGCGTGGGATGGGCAGGACGAGTTCCTTCCAATCCTCCCGGGCAGCTGATTTCAGCTATTTCCAGGTTCAGAGCCTGCGTGCGCCACGGGGAGATGCACATTGCAGTAGACAGATGCTTGGATTCCCAGCCTCTGATACTAGTTAATGCCATCCCCTCCTTGTATTTGGTATTTTGCTTTTTAAAAAATCCCATTATTCCTCCAACACATATTTTTGGTTAGGCAGTTTGCTATTGTGGTTAAGAGTTCTAGATCTTAGAAAACAATTTAGCGTTATCCGGTGCAACTGGAGTTACGCACACCCTCTGACCTAGCAATTCTTCTACTGGGTATGTAGCTTAGAAAAGCACGTGCAATGTACACGAGCAGACACGTGCAAGAACATTCACAGCAATGTGTTTCTTACAATTTCCCCACGTTAGAAACAAACCAAATGTTCATCACTTGAAGAATGGATAGATAAACTGAGGTATATCACTCAATGGCAAACTATATATGCAACGACATGTCACAATAACATTAAGCCAAAGCAGCAAGACACAAAAGAATATTTACTAATTGATTTCATTCATATAAAGCTGAAAATCAATGAAAGCAAAATTATACTGTTTAATAATCTATGAGCAGAACAAGGAAAGGATTACAGTCAGGGAGGAAATGTATCAGGCCTCTGGGATGCTTGCAATTTCCTACTTTTTGTCTTCAGTGGTGGTTATCAAGTTTTTGTCCAACCGTAAATCTATGTTTTATGTTCTTTTCTGAATGTGTGTTGTATTTCACATACACACGTGCATAGGTACATGAGGCTTTGGGGCTAGACTGTCTGGGTTTAAATAGCTATTCCACACTTTCTAGCTATCTGACTTTGCCTCCCTTTGACTCAGTTTTTCATTTATAAACTGGGCTTGATAATAGCACCTTCCCCTTAAGATCATTGAGAAAGTTATTTTAGTTAACACACACAAAAATAGCTTTGAAGTGGGTCTGGAATATGATAAAGCTTTAGAAAATGTTATCGTCATTGTCGTCATCATCATCATCGTCACATAAGTGCTAGGTGTTCAGCTAAACTTGAGCTCTAAAGAAATGAACGAAATACAGTCTTTGCCTTACACATACACGCACACACTTGTGAATAGATGCACATGAACTTGAAATTATATCCGTAGGATACACAACAAATTCATGCGGGGGCAGGGGGTGAACTGCAGATGTGGTATTTCAACTTCATCTGCAATGTTTTATATCCTGTAATTTTTAAAAAGACTATCTCAATTTTATTTGTTATATTTTAGTTATTAGAAAATGACTTGTAGCATATAACGCAAAATGTTTAAAAAAACATAAATTCTAATTCATGGGAACAGGGATATTTGTTAGCTTTATCTATGTGATTTTCTTTTGTAAAAAAATTCTAGAAATAAAAAAGAAAATGCCTACTGCATATGCAAATCCCTCTAATAAGGGCACACACACTGGGTTTTGTGGGAGCCAAAAGAGGAAGAACCTGATTTGTCTGAGAAGAGCAAGGAAACTTCCCCAGGAGGTGACATCTGAGTGGAATCTTGGAAATAAGGAGGAGTTCACCAGGTAGACAGAGGGATGAGGCATTAATGTGGGAATGAATACGGCACTGTGAGTAGCTTGCAGACACTTGGTAATACTGGGCCTCAGTTTCCCTGTCTGTAAAATGAGCCATTTTTCCACCTCTCACAGAGCAGGCTCCAGAAAATACGGAGACTCAGTACAGCAAAAGCAGTTAAAGTCCTGAGCTTGTGACACGGCCAGCCCATATTAAAGTCCGGTTCTATGGCTTACTGGCTGGGAGACGTGGGGTGAAACGATCCATCTTCCTGGGTTTCTCTTGCCTTCTCTGTCAAAAATAGCAGTGACGATATTTCAGTTGTCACCTCATAGGACTTTTTTGAGGAGTCAGTGATTTAATATGCTCAAAATACGTAGATCAGTGCCTGGCAGATGTTAAGAGGTCAAAGGATGATGATGATGATGATGATGATGACAGGATTTATTTATTTATGTAATTTCAAGTATCTGTAACATTGATCCATTGCTCTTTTCAGAAGTTGTGGCCCTTTTATCTGCTCCGTCCACAATTTCACAGGATTAAGGGTTCTGCAGGGTCTTCTGAAGGGACCCTCAAGCCCGCGGCTTAGCTCACTCAGGTCACCTAACTGATGGCTTCAAGGTTTGCCAGGTAAGCTCTCTTCACATCTGCTCCCTCCCGCTTTAATAGCTTTTTTTTTTTTTGCTGGGATTTCATTAATTCTTCCTCGTCTACATTTCCTCTCCTTATCTTTACTGTCAGCCAAATTCTCTGTAGGCCTCATGCAAAGCTCCCCCAAATCCACGCTCATTAATTCTCCCTCTCAAGGGGTCCTCGGTGAGATGGCAAGGATACAGTTGTTGCCTTTTCTTTTAAGCAGAGCTTCGGAGCAGAGCTGCTTCTTCCTCCGTAGGCACTGCTGGCTAGACCTGCCCCGGCAGGCGCCGTGTGCCCGTCGGTAGGACGCAGTTCCCTGTGAGGCTTGAGCTGAAGTCCTCGGGGGGCAGTGCCCAGCGGGCAAGGGGAGGAACATCTTTTCCTGATTCACAGTTTGAAGGTAGACGTCAGAGAACTGGGGAAGAGCTTGGCTTGAGGTTTAATCCTAATCTGTCAGAGATGGGAGGAAACATGGCAAGACCTGGTCCAGCCCTCTGGCGCACAGGTGAGGAAACTGAGGCCAGGAGAAGGCAGAGCTAGGAGTATGGCCAAGTTTTCTGATGTCTGTACCGCATGGATTAGCCTGGCTCCCCACCCCCAACTCTAGGCATGGCGAGTTGATGGCTTCCCATTTTTTACACCTCCTTGTCAACACAGTTTGCTTGCAATGGAATCACAGTTTGTTACAAGAGGTAGAGTCTGTGTCCTCACCAAAATTGGTATTCGTTTGCTCAGGATGCCATAACAACATACCAACACTGGTGGCTTCAACAACAGAATTCTATTTTCTCACAGTTCTGGAGGCTGGAAGTCCAAGATCAAGCTGTTGGTGAGATGGATTTTTTTTTTTTTTTTTGAGGCCTCTCTCCTTGGCTTGCATACGGCCGTCTTCTCCCTGTGTCTTCACACCGTCCTCCTGGTGTATAAGTCTGTGTTCTGATTCCCTCTTCTTACAAAACACAAGTCCTATTGGATTAGGGCCCACCCTAATGGCCTCATTTTACCTTAATCGCCATTTTTTTTTTGAAGCACGTAAAAGTTTATTCCCTGTATATCTTTCTTTATAGCATGGCACAATTTTACAACTAATTTTACATCAGCAGCAGATTTTTATTAATTGATTAATCTCACATGTTGTATTGAGTTAAAAAATAATCAATCTCACAAGATACACTCATCTCTCTAGAAGCCCATATTTTAATAAAATGTTAGTAAGCACATTGGCTATAACATAGAGGATCCTAAACCTTTTAATCTCATTGAATAATATAATTCAACCCTTTCATATAAGGGAATTCCAAAAATATCTGTCCCAACATTTACAAGTTGGTTGACAATATAAGAAGTAAAAAATGCCTCAGAATTATATTAATAACTATTTTCCTTACATCAGAAAAAATATCCTTCTGGTTTTTCTTTGAAAATTTAAGTAGCTATCAAATTTTATCATATCAAAATATGATCAAATTTCTTTTCTTTTTTCAATTTCAAAATATTAAGGGGGTACAAATGTTTTAGGTTACATGGATTGTTTTTCGAATGCTTGAGTCCTGGCTATAGGTGTGCCCATCACCCAAATAGTGATCATAGTACCAATTAGGTTGATTTATTCCCCTCCCCTTTTCCCCCCTCCCCCCGTCCCCTGGTTGCTTTCCACTGAGTTTTACTTCTGTCTGTGCACATGTGTGCTCATTGGTTAGTTCCAGTTTAATAGTGAGTACATGTAATGTTTGTTTTTCCATTCTTGTGATACTTCACTTAGGAGAATGGTCTCCAGTTCCACCCAGATTGTTGCAAAAGGTATTATTTCACCTATTTTATGGGTAAGTAGTACTCCATGGTGTATATATACCACATTTTATTCATCCACTCATGAATTGATGGGCACTTTGGTTGATTCCACATCTTTGCAATTGTGACTTGTGCTGTAATAAACATTTGAGTGCAGGTGTCTTTTTGATTAAATGACTTCTTTTGCTTTGGGTAAATACTCAGTAGTGGGACTGCTGGATCAACTGGTAGGTCTGCTTTTAGTTCTTTGAGGGATTTTCATACTGTTTTCCAATATCTAGAAGATTACTGGAAAGAGTCTAGAAGAGTTTTTCCTACATGTTCCTCTAGAATTCTTATGGTTTCATGCTTAGATATAAGTCTTTTATCCATCTTGAATTAATTTTTGTGAGCAGTGAGAGATACAGATTCTGTTTCATTTTTCTGCATGTGGCTATCCAATTGTCCCAGCACCATTTATTGAATAGGGTTTCATTTCCCCAGTGTATATTGTTGTCTGCTTTGTCAAAGATCAGTTGGTTGTAGGGTAGATAGTTTTAAATCTGAGTTCTCTGTTCTGTTCCATTGGTCTATGTCTCTATTTTTGTACCAATACCATGCAGTTTTGGTTCCTATAGCCTTGTAGTATAGTTTGAAGTCTCATAATGTGATGTCTCCAGATTTGTTCTGCTTAAGATTGCCTTGGCAGCCGGGCGCAGTGGCTCACGCCTGTAATCCTAGCACTCTGGGAGGCCGAGGCGGGCGGATCGCTCAAGGTCAGGAGTTCAAAACCAGCCTGAGCGAGACCCCGTCTCTACTAAAAATAGAAATTAATTGACCAACTAAAAATATATACAGAAAAAAATTAGCCGGGCATGGTGGCGCATGCCTGTAGTCCCAGCTACTCAGGAGGCTGAGGCAGTAGGATCGCTTGAGCCCAGGAGATTGAGGTTGCTGTGAGCTAGACTGACGCCACGGCACTCACTCTAGCCTGGGCCACAAAGTGAGACTCTGTCTCAACAAAAAAAAAAAAAGATTGCCTTGGCTATTCAGGATCTTTTCTGGTTCTAAATGAAGATTAGAATTATTTTTTCTAGATCTGTGAAGTATTACTTTTGTAACTTGATGGGGATTGCATTGAGTTTGTAAATCACTTTGGGTAGTATAGGCATTTTAACGATGTTGATTCTACCTATCCATAAGCATGGTATGTTTTTCCATTTGTTTGTATCCTCTGTGATTTATTTCCTCAGAGTTTCATAGTTCTCCTCGTAGAGATCTTTCAGCTCCTTGGTTAAGTGTATTCCTAGGTATTTTATTTTCTGTGTAGCTATTGTGAATGGTATTGAGTCTTTTATTTGACTCTCGGCTTGATTGCTATTAGTATATAGAAATGCTACTGATTTATGTACATTGATTTTGTATCTGGAGACTTTGCTGAATTTATCAATTCTGGAAACTCTTGGTGGAATCTTTGGAGTTTTCTAAATACAAGATAATGTCATCAGTAAAAAGTGATAGTTTGACCTCTTCTTTTCTGATATGGATGCCCTTAATATTCTTCTCTTGCCTGATTGCCCTCGCTAGGACTTCCAGCACTATGTTAAATAGGAGTAGTAACAGTGGGCATCCTTGTCTTGTTCTAGTTCTTGGGGGGAATGCTTTCAACTTTTCCCCATTTGGTATGATGTTGGCTGTGAGTTTGTCATATGTGACTTTTATAATTCTGAGATATGTTCCTTCTATGCCTAGTTTGTTGAAGGTTTTTATTATAAAGGGTGCCAGATTTTGTTGGATGCTTTTTCTACATCTATTGAGATGATCATATGGTCTTTGTTTTTGCTTGTGTTGATGTGGTGAATCACATTTTTTGATATACATATGTGGAACTTATTCACCTCTTTAAAGACCCTGTCTCCAAAGGTAGTCACATTCTGAGGTACTAGCATTTAGGACTCCAACATAAAAAATGTGGGCTCAATTTGTGTCTGGCTTTGGCCAGTAGACTGTGGCAGAAGTGAGGGTGCTAACTCCAAACTGAGGCCTCATGAAACTTCACATCTGTCTGTTTTCTAAGCCCTGCCAGGACCACCACCTATGTACAAGCCTGGGCTAACCTACTGGCCACATGGAGTAAAGGGAAGGTCATCCTCAATGGGCCAACAGCCAGCAGACCTCCCAAAAGTGAGGAGCACAGCCAAGATCTGCAAAACTGACCCTCAGGTGACTTACTCATTGACCACAGACATTTGTGTGAGCTCAGTGCACCCCAGAAGAACCACCCAGCCAACCAGGAGACCCATGTGCTAAATAAATGTTTTTCAGGTTTAAGCCACTGGGTTTTGTATTTGTTACATGGCACATATTATGGTAGGTAACTGACACACTAAGCCAAATTAATTTGTAGCTGATCAGCATCCATCCCTCTTCCTATTATTAATAACCTTCATTCATTGAGTGGTTTGCTCAGATACTATTTCAAACACTCTACATGTATTAGCTCACACAACTATTTTATTCTCATTTTTCAGAACAAGAACCTGAAGCAGAGAGAGTGTGAGACTTACCTGACATTCCATAGTATGTTTGCAACAAGAATCAAGATCTGAATTCAGGTAGTCTGGCTTTAGAACTCATGAACATTGACTATTACTTTATAGTGCATCTCTGGTTTTACTTCTGGGGAATTACTTCTCTTCCACTGACATTAGATTTGGCAGGAGAACAATTCCCAGGTCCCACATCCCAGTATGGCCTATTCCCAGGAAGCTGAGTGGATCCTCTTCCCCACTCATAACCCCTGGTGTCAACTGATTTGTTCTCTGTCACTACAGCTTTGTCTTTTTGAGAATGTTATATGAATGGATCATAGACCATGTGAACATATAAGACTGGTTTCTTTCACTCAGCATAATGCCTTTGAAATTCATCCAAGTTGTTGTTTATATCAATAGTCCATTCCTTTATTTTGTTGAGTAGTATTCCATTGTATGGCTATACCACAGTTTGTTTATTCATTCACCCACTGAAGGAAATTCAGATTGTTTTCAGCTTTTGGCAATTGCATATAGAAGTGCTATAAACATTTGTGGATAGGTTTTAACATGAATGTAAGTTTTAATTTCCCTAAGGTAAATACACAAAAGTAGGGTATGTGTATGTTTAACTTCATAAGAAATTGCCAAAGTGTTTTCAAGAGTGTCTGGAGCCTTTTGCATTCTTACTAGCAATGTATGAGTGATTCACTTTCTTCACATCCTTGTCAGCACTTAGTATTGTCAATATTTTTATTTTTGCCAATTAATAGGAATGTAGAGATATTTCATCATGATTTTAATTTGCAATCCCCTAATAGCTAGTAATGTTGAACATCTTTTTATGTGCTTACCTGTCATCTGTCTACCTCTTTGGTGAAGTGTCTGCTCAAGTCATTTGCTCATACTTTAGTTGGGTTAAATGTTTTCTTACTCTTGAATTTTGAGAATCTTTGAATATTCTGGGTACGAGTCCATGGAAGGTACATGCTTTGTGAGTATTTTCTCCCAATCTGTATGTTGTCTTTTCTTTTTCTCTTAGCAGTGCTTTTAGCAAAGCAAAAGTTTTTAATTTTTGAGATCCACTTATCAATTTTTTTTATAAATTATGCTTTTGGTGTCATGTCTAAAAATTCTTTGCCTACTCCCACATTACAAAAATTTTCTCCTAAAAGTTTTATGGTTTTACATTTTACATGTAGATCTATGACTTGTTTTGAGTTAATTTTTTTTTAAAGGTGTGAGGTTTAGGGCAAGGTTCATTTTTGTGCATATGGATATTCAATTGTACCAACACCATTGTTGAAAGACTATTCTTTCTCTATTAAAATATTTTAAACCTTTGTGAAACAATTAGCTGACAATATTTGTGTGAGTCTATATCTGGACTTTCTATTCTGTTCTATTAATCTATGTATTTATCCTGCTGCCTATACCAAACTGTCTTGATTATAGTAACTTTATAGTAAGACTTAAAATCAATTTTTTTGATTCCTTAAATAACATTTTTCTACTTACAAATTGTTTTAACTATTCTAGTTTCTTTTCTTTCCATACAAATTTTGTAATCATCTTGTCTGAATCAATTAAAAATCCTCATGGGGTTTTGATTGGAATTGTGTTATCTCAAAAGATCAGTTTAGGGAGAATTGGCATCTTTATTGAGTATTCCAATTCTTGAACATGATATATCTATTTATTTAGGTCTTTTTTATTTCTTTCAGTAGCATTTTGCAGTTTTCAGCATATAAAACCTATACTTGATTTATTGGATTTATACCTAAGTAATTTACTTGAGAGTGGAGGAGGGTGGTATATTATAATTTTTGTAATTTAAGTTTATAATTATCCATTATTACAATATCAAAATATACTTATTTTTATGTTGACCTGGTCTCCCATGACCTTGCTAAACTCACTTATTAGCTCTAGGAGATTTTATAAATTCTTTGAGGCTTATAATGTAGAAAATTACAAAACTTGAGAATGGGGATCACTTCATTTCTTTATTATCTGTATGTATCTTTCATTTCTTTTTCTTGCCTATTGCATCAGGTAAGACTTCTAGTATGATGTTGATAAAATTTAGATTTTAACCATTAAATATTTCATTAGATGTAGATTTTCTATAAAGGCCCTTTATCTGGTTGAGAAAGTGTCTTTCTATTCCTAGTTCGTTGGAAGTTTTTACCATGAATATATGTTAAATTTTGTCAAATGATTTTTTACTTCAATTGATATAATACGTAGTTTTTCTTCCTTAGACTTTTAATACAGTGAAATACAGTGATTGATTTTTGAATATTTAACAATATTGCATTCTCAGAATAAACCCCACTTGGTTATAGAATACAATTATTTTAACATATTCTTGCTAATATTTAGTTGAGAATCTTTGTTTCTCTGTTCATGAGGGATATTGATCTGTAGTTTCCTTTGTAATCTTTGTCTGGTATTGTTGTCAGGATAATGCTGGTCTCAGAATTAAGTTAGGAAATGCTCTTTCTTCTTCTATTTCTTAGAAGAGATTGAGTATAATTTATGTTACCTCTTTAAATATTTGGTAAAAATTGCCAGTGAAACTCTCTGGGCCCAGTGCAGGGTGGGGACCCCGCAGCCTCAGGGCCACATGTGGCCCTCCAGACCCCCAAGCGCAGCCCCTCGACGAAATCCAAACTTTATTACAAGGATTTGTTCTGTAAAATGTGGATTCAGTCAAAAGATCACACTCAAGGATCCAAAAGGCCACATGTGACCCCAAGGCTGCAGGTTCCCACCCTTCATACATTTTTTTGATATTTTCAAAGAATCAGCTTTTGATTTCATTGATTTTCTCTATTCTTTTTTCTATTTCATTGATTTCTGTTCTTTATTATTTCCTTTTGCTGCTTGCTTTTATTTTATTTTGCTCGTCTTTCTCTAATTTCTTAAAGTGGAAGCTTAGATTCTTGATTTGAGACCTTTCTTCTTTTCTAATATAATTATTTAATGCTAAAAATTTCTCTCTACACACTGTTTTATCCGCATTCTACAAATTTTTATACAGTGTTTTCATTTCTGCAAAGTTAAAAATATTTTCTAATTTCCCTTGAGACTTCTTTGATCTATGGATTATTTAGGACTTTATTGTTTAATTTCCAAGTATTTAGGTTTTTTATTATCTTTCTGCAATTAATTTCTAGTTTAATCTCCTATGGTATCTGAACATATTTTGTATTTTAATTCTTTTATATTTGTTAAGATTTGTTTTGTGAGTGACAATATCGTTTATCTTGATAAATTTTACATGCATACTTGAAAAAAATTTAACGTGTATTTTGCTATTGTTGGGTACAGTGATCTACAAATTTAAGTCCAGTTTGTTGATGGTGTTTCTTAGTTTTTTCATATCTTTGATGTTTTCTGTATACTATCTATTAGTCAGAGAGTAGTATTAAAGTTTTCAACTATAATTGTGGATTTGTCTTTTCCTCCTTTCAATTCTAGTAGGTTTTGCTTCATATATTCTGAAGCTTTGCTGTTTGATGCATATATACTTAGTATCATTATGTCTACTTGGTGACTTGACTCTTCTTATCACTGTGGAATGTCCCTCTTTGTGTCTAGTAATTTTCATACCTCTGAAGTATACTTTGCTGATATTAATATAGCCACTTCATCTTTCTTTTCATGCTTGCATGACAGATCCTTTCTACCGTTTTACTTTGAACCTTCCTATATGACTGTCTTTGAAGCAAGTTTCTTGTAGACAGTATATGTTTAGACCATTTCCTTTAATTTATTCTGACATTCTTTCCTTTAATTGGTGATTTTAAACCATGTACATTTAGTGTAATTATTGATATGTTTGAATTTAGGCCTACCATTTTATTATTTGTTTTTTGTTTGTTATCTCTGTTTTTATTCCTTTGTTTTCCTCTTTGCTGCCATCTTTTGGGTTGTTTGAATATTTTTTAGTATTCCATCTTAACTTTTCCATTTTTTTAACTATATCTCTTTGTTTCATTTTTCATTTGTTGCTCTAGGAATTACAATGTGCATACTTAACTTTTACAATCTACTTAGAATCAATAGCGGAAAGTGGAAAGTAGGAAGAAATATTACCACCATATAGGTCCTTTTATCCACCTTTCTTTATGTTATGTTTGTTTTATATGTTATACCTACATGCATTAAGTGCTGTGGATAAAGTTGACATTTTTGTTTTAGCAGACAATTGATCTTTCTCTGTTCAAGCTGTAAGTTCCAATACGTCTTCTGTGGGCTAGGGTTCTAATTCTAGTTCAGTTTTTAAAGTCTTTGCAATGCTATTTAAAGCTGGGCTTGATGCACATCACCCATGGTCCGTCTGGCACTTGGGCAGTAGTCTATGTGTCAGCACAGCTCTCAGCATCTTTGGTATGTTAATTTGGGTCAGATCCACACATGTGCAGCTTGGAGGTGAGTCCAGGAATTCACAAACACCTATATAGAGTGTTTTCCTCAACTCTTCTTTCTTCTCTGTCTCCCTGGTACTTTCCAGTATATTGGGGAATCCCTTTTCAGTTCTCCATCCAGGAAGCTGGGGCCTTAGTTATCCCAATACATTCATGGCAGTATCCAGGGCCAAGTGGTGGAAGAACTAGGGGGAAAATTTACAAACCCACCCCCAGTTCAGTGACATTCTAAGTGCTGGTCTTCTTGAATATGCCTGCTACTCTTACTTCTCAGAGTCCTCGAATGGCTGCTCCATGTATTGCGTCCAAGTTTTATAGCCGCGGTTAGTGGGAGGGACAGGGAGATGTGTGCTTACTCCATCTTACCTGGAACCAGAACCAATCTGTATCACCTCTGATGACCTAGCCTTGCCAGTCACATGGCGTCACTTCTGCCATACTCTACTGGTTAAGGCAGCTACAAAGGCCCACCTTGGTTCAAGGAGAAGGAAGTAACAAGTTTTTGAAAGGGTATGTGGGACCAGAAATATGGTTGTAGTTAATTTTAGAAAATATAATCTGCCACAAATATTAATAAAGAAGAAAGAAATTAGATCAAATGGGAAATAAGGAGACACTCGGGGTAAGGCTGTTGTACACAAGATGGGCACCCACAAGGTCCTAAGCACCTGCCACCCATGCTTCCAGAGCAGCCTCGTAACTGAGGTGAGGTGGGAAGGTGAGAAGCAAGATTCTTTATAACAGTGCTTCTCAAATGTCTCTAGTGGTGCACTCCTGGGGAGACTGAGAACAGAGCCTGCGTAGCTTTTTTTTTTTTTTAAAGGAGTAATGATATTGTAGGAGAATATGATGATGCTTACTTGGTGGTTTTGCAACTCTAAGAGGTGGAAACTTAGAATCTTCACACATACCTGCACACTCCTTTTCCCTGGTCCTAAAATCCAAGAGCAGCTTCTTCCATGGACCCTTCTAAATGGACTCTGGGACCAGATGGTCAAGTAGCTAAAAACGAAAGCAGACCACCTGCAGTTCCTACAGTGCTCCATTGCCAGGACTGTTTCTCACAAAGCCCAGCGAAGCTCAGGGAAGGTACCTGAGTTTAAATCCCAGACTAGCACATCATTAGCTTTGTAAGCTTTGGTTTTTGCAAGATCTATCTCATAAAGTTATTGTGAAGCTTAAATACAAGAGATCAAGTTTGTAAAGCACAGTGCCTGGAACTCAGCAAGCTCCTTTCTGAGTATTCATTATTAGGAACATCAGACAAGTCAGCTTGAGGCCAGGACCTAACATGAGGCCAACACCTCACCAAGAGGGCACCTAACCTCTCTGTACCTCAGTTTCCTTATCCGTAAACCAGAAATAATAATAGTGTCTGTCTCTTAGGGTAATTTAAAGAACTAAATGAGCTAATCAGTAAAGTGTTTAAAACAGTACTCGGACAAAGCAAGTCTACATAAACTTGAGCAAGTAGTATTACAAATCCATGACCTGTGAAACTGGGGTATGTGTGTTTTGAGGCTGAATGGGATTGTGCAAGGAGATATTGGAAGTCACAGGTTCAACATGATACCTTTTCCTGGAGTGTCAACTTGATTTGATTTAAGAAGAAAAACTTAATGAATGGACCAGTGTGTCCCAAATATGATGTTCTCCAATGGTCTACTGTTGATACCTATGGATCCAAACAATTCCATCCCTCTCCCAGAAGTGATGTCTGGATTCCAGAGAGAAGGAAAGGGAGGCCCCTGGATGACAAGGAGGCACCTGGCCACCAACAGAGTGTGCAGGCATTGTGTAGTCCCAGCCTTGGCATCTTTCTCTGTCCCAGCTGCTTCAAGCACGGCCGTTTTCCACATTCCCCTTCATTAAACAAGAAACTCAGATGTTGGTAATTAGACCGCCATCCCCAGCTGCCAAGTCACATTCGGTTCCAAAAAGCCCTGTATACTGCTACTTGTGCGTTTGTTAACAATGTCCCCACAACAGGTCTGCAATTAGAGCCCATCTGTTCGTTTTCTCGGAGAGCACTGCCAACTGACGGTGGTGAACTTGGAGTCCTCATTGTTGTGAATCTCTGACCAGAAACCCTGAGCGGGAGGTCGCTTGTCCCCGAGTGAGTGTCGGGGGCTGGAGGCCCCTGGATACCAGTCCTAACGGGCTCCCGTAATAAATGCGAAGGTGGGTGTGATCACGTGATGGGGGCTGCATATGTGGACTTCATGAGGTGTCTATGCAGTCTCCTCAACCGGAAACAGATCCCCTCCTTTCCCCAGCAGTCTGCCCATTGGTCTGGCCACATCTTGTTAGTCTGTCTGCTGCCACTGGTACCTAGGGGTCATTTTCCAGCCAGTGGTGTTTGGTTACAATTAGGTATCACTGCTTCCCCGGGGAGGTAAGAGGTCCCCATGCCACCCTAGTAGGAGATGCCCCGTAGCCATGTCAGCTCCCTCTCATCCCAAGTCTAGCCTCACCGAGGAGTCAATGGTAACAGTCCTTCCTCCTGGGAACTGGCTGGGAAGATGTGGAAAAGGGGGAGCCGAGAGTATCAGGATGCAACTGCAACATATTTGAAACCAGATAAATTCAGAAATCTATCTTCCAAGAAGAAAGCTATGCATGCAAGCATCAGAAAAGAGTTACTGAGTAGTGAGTGACTCAGTGCTAGGTGCCTTGCCAGGCACTGTATCCCTGTACAGGGAGGGTAGGAAAACACAACTTCCCCTCGACCTTAGGAAGCTTTGACTAAGACAGTGGTTTTCAACCTTAACTACACTTGAGCATCTCTTGGGGATCCTTAAAAAAATACTAAGGCAATTAGGGAAAGCAATTCCATTTACATTAGCATCTAAAAGAATTAAATACTTAGGAATAAATCTAACCAAGGAGGTAAAGAACTTAAACACTGAAAACTACGGCAATTGCTGGAAAAAATTAAAGATCTAAAAAATTGGAAAGACATCCTGTGTTCATGAATAGGAAGATGTAACATCGTTACAATGTCAATATTACCCAAAGCAATCTATAGATTCAATGCAACCCTTACCAAAATTCCAACGTCCCTTTCTCCAGAAATGAAAAAGTCGATCTTCAAATTCTTATGGGATTACAATGGGGCCTCATATAGCCAAAACAATCTTGAAAAAAAAAATAAAATAAAGTTAGAGGTTTCACATTACCCAACTTTGAAACTTATTACAAAACTGCAGTAATAAAAGCAATACGGTACTGCCATAAGGACAAACATATAGACCAGTTGAATATAATAGAAAGACCAGAAATAAACCTTCACATGCATGGTATATTAAGATTTGATAAAGGTGCCAAGACAATTTAATGAGGAAAGGACAGTCTTTTCAACAAATACTGCTGGGAAAACTTGATATCGACAATGTAGAAGAATAAAATTGGACTCCTACATTATTTAAAGCATAAAAATTAACTCAAAATGAGTCAAAGACCTCAGCTTCATTGTTAAAACTATAAAACTCTTAGAGGAAAATACTGGGGGAAAATCTTCATGACATTGGATTTGACAATGACTTCATGGATATGACACCAAAAGCACAGGCAGCAAAATAAAAAATAGATAAATTGGACTTCATCAGAATTAAGAATTTTTTGTGCATCAAAGGATACTATCAAGAAAATGAACAGATAACCTACTGCATGGGAGAAAACGTTTGTAAATGTTATATTGGGTAAGAGATTAATACTTAAAATATGTAAAGAACTCCTACAACTCAACAGCAAGAGAGCAAACAACCGAACTTAAAAATGGGTGAAAGACTTGAATAGATATCTCTGCAAAGAAGATACACAAATGGCCAATAAACACATGGAATTATGTGCAACACCATTGCTCATTAGGGAAACACAAATCAAAACTACAATGAGATACAAGCAGAAAAGAACAAGTGTTGGCCAGGATGTGGAAAAAATCAGGACCCTTGTGCATTACGGTAAGAATGTAAAATGGTGTAGCCACCGTGGAGCACAGTTTGACAATTTCTCGAAAAGATAAACATTCAACTAGTATATGGCAATTCCACTAGCAATTCCACTCCTGGGCATCTATCCCAAAGAATTGAAACCAGGAACTTGCATCCAGGACTCTCAGGCACCAGAGCTGGAGCCCTTAATCACTGTGCCCTAGAAGAGGCTGCCAGCATGTCACAGGTCTTAGGAGGGAGATCAGAGAAAGCCGCCTGAAGGAGGGAGCACTGAGGATTGCAGAGGCCCCTGGCTGGGGACCTGGGGTAGACAGGGCAGAAATTGCAGGCAGTAAGAGCAGGTTGGCCAAGACGGGGAAGGAGGGACAGGTTGGAGTCTCGTAGAGAAAGGGCGACCAGTGGAGGCTGGATAAGTGACGAGCTTGGAAAACAGGTTCAGGGTGGACGGCAGGGACGTGAAATGCCAGAGGGAAGGGGGAATATTTCATCCTGTGCGTCGATGAACAGCCACCACAGGGGCTGAGCAAAGGGGACGTACTCAGAACTGTGCTGTAGAAGAATCGATTAGGCAGAAGCCCACCGCACGGAGGGTGAGGGTGCTGCATCCGTTCAGCAGATAACCAGGGCACACTTGGTGTGCGCCAGCTACTGTCCTGGGTCCTGGTGTTCCAGTGTGAACTTGGCAGGCCACCAGTCAGTGCACTGGTTGGCATGGAAACGGCATAGGGACTGGTGGTCAAAGTGAATACAAGTAAAGCCACAGAGAGAACACCATTATTTCAATCTGAGTTTCTGGGAGGCTCGTGATGCTACTCTGAGAACTGTTTCATGCAGAAGAGATGCTTTGGGGGAAGACTTTGGGGCAGGCTTTGGACACATTGGGTTTGAGCTGCCAACATGCCCTTCACCATCAAGAAATAATAGTTAACTTCTGTTATCCCACTTACCAACTGTGGGCCTTGGACTGGATACCTAACCCCCTGCAGTGACCCTGAGTCGCCTTACCTGTAAGTTGGGGGGACAAGGACTGAACATTCCTCATAGTGTGGTTGAGAATCCAATGACTGTGTATGTTTGGTGCCCCGCCATAGGGGGGCTCGGTGTTGTGAACTGCAAGAAAGTAGCGGGAATAAAGGCCGATTGGGCAAAGGCTGAGGCAGAGCGGGTAATAGAGGCATAGAAGCTTAGAGACGTGCCCTTGATCGGCACAGTGTTGGAAAAGATCATCAGTCATCCCAATCGAGTATCACATGAAGCGATGTCTTTGTATGGAGAGGTAAAATTATATATTTTTTAAAATGTTCATATTCTTGAAAACGTGCAAGAAAAAGACCTACTGAGTAAAAAACAGATTCCTACCTCCTATTACCCAGCCTCGAGCACATATCCTTGGAGAGAGCAGGATCTCCAGCGCCATGCAAACGGCCGCCACATCTCTGTGTGCAGGCCACGGTGACACAGTCGTCCCCATGGGGCCAGCAGGCTTGGCTGCCAATGACCCAAGGCCGATGACAGAACCCAGCGCAGACAACTACTGATAAGAATGGACCAGAAGCCTCTTCTGAATGGCTGGGTGATCACCCCAGGCCCCCAGAACTTAAATCAACCTTGGCAAGAAGGGGAGAAGAAGAGGGAGGGGAAACTCTGCATTTGCCTGGATTGTTTATTCAAAAGGGTCTAAGGGGTGAAACTCAGGACTGGACTTGTCTCTGCTTACTGAATCAAGTTTTCTGCTCTGGGCTCTAGAGAGAATAAAGGTCCATTGGCCTGTATCTGAGTTCGTGGCTATGAGAGGCATTCTGCTGGGACAGGTGAGCAAGGACACCCTGCTGTCCGGTTGGGGTTCGCAGCCACATATGAAGAACTCTCCACGTACCGGGCACTTGAACAGCAAAAGGAAGGAGAACCGGAGATGCAGCTGTGAACAAAACCGCCTCTACCATCAGGGGGCTCAGGGGAGTGGGGAGTGTATGTCCCAGATCAGAAGGGGGGAAGCTCTGTCAGAGAGGGGCAGCCCCAGCGCACCAGGAGCAGGAAGGACAGAGATGGCCCTGCCCTGGGGGACCCCAAGACAATGTCCTGAAAGAGTTGTCATCTGAGTTGGGATTTGAAAGAGAGGCTGCAGTGAAAACTTGAAAACATTGTCAGGTTTTATTTTTCCTCCCGAACACTGAGAACTGAGGGTCTCTATGGTTAAAAGACAAAATTTGCATTTCGTGCTGAGTCTTCTAGCTCAGTCGTGCGGGGCAGGCTGTCCTGGCAGGACCCTCCGCTAGCATGAGTATCAGTGTGGAGCGGTGTTGGAGATCACAGGCTCCACCAGCAGGAAACCCGGGCTCAAGTCCTAGCTCTGCTGTGTGACTTTGGGCAAGTCACTTAACCTCACTGAGCCCTTTTGTCCTCTGTCTAGAAAAAGAGATGATACTACCTCCTTGTGAAGTTGTTCTAAGTACAAATAAGAGTTATCTGCAGATGGAGCACACAGACCAGTGCTTGGCACACACGGGACATTCTCAGCGAGCACAGGTTGGAACTCACATAGCCACGGGTCGGTGCCCTGGGTTGGATCCTAACGCTGCGGGTGCTTCTCCTGCCTTCTACATGAAGCCTCTGCGCCTGCTCGAGCCCTGCTCCTCTGGAGATATCGGAACTCCGGCACTGCCCAGGATGATCTCAGAGCCTGCCTGCTGTTAGCCTGCCACGATCCTGAGCACGGGGTTAGCCAAGTCCACAGAGAGGGGCTTCCAGGCTCTGGGAGTGGAAAGAATCACTCTTATTTTGGGGTCAGGGAAGAATCTGTCCTCATCTCAGCATTGATCAGGGCTGTCGATGGGGAACCAAGGGGGCTTCAAGGTGCCGTCTCTAACTGGAGGACAGAGTGAGGCATGGAGGAGGGAACAGCATGTGCAAAGACTCTGAGCGGGGAGCCTGGAGGAGTTGCGGGAAGCGGAAGAGTGGAGAGCTATGGGCAGAGCTATGGAAGAGAACCGAGCAGACTTGCTGCGTGCTGGGCGCCCTGATCAGCCTCTCTCACCCACTCGGGCCTCACCGCGACCTCACGCCGTCAACACCAGCCTCCTCCTCCCATTATATAGATTGTGCAAAACAGAGGGTCTCGGCCACCTGCCCCGCGTCACACAGCCAGTCGGTGTCAAGGCTGAAGTTTAAAGCCAGCCCGCCCAGCACTCACAGCCGCCACACCTGTCCACGGCCCAGGCACTGGGCTCTTACTGAGGGTACCAGGCATTATGCGTGGAATACAAGAATTAGCTCTGACTGGCTCGGCATTGGAGGGAGGGAAGTATCAACTCACCAGGAAGCCTAGGCAGCCCTTCCAAGGACCTTGCTGTCACTTTCCACCGCCTCTCCTGTCAGGGACTCAGGCTTGGAGCCCCGACCCTGGAGCTGGGGCTTGCGGAATCCGGAAGATCCCGGGGGACCAGCATTCAGATTGATTCTCCAAGAACCAAGCAAACAGGGAGCCAGCCCTCCTGGGGCAGGAATCCCTCTCCTGACCCAAAGACCCCTTGTAGACCACCCCGCTCCCACCCTCCAGGCCAAGGCTTTATCCGAAATCACCCAGAAGGCTGAGAACCTGTTTCTCCCTGGTGCTGTGTTCAGACACAACGGCCAGCACCCCCTACCCCCTAAGCCGGCCTTCCAGAAAAGCCCAAGAAAGCATCACACACTTTCACAGAGCTGCTCACAGCCCCGCACAGACAAACGGGGCGTTTCTGTATTTCTGCAATAGTCCCCAGTGTAAGCACCCAGTGGGGGCAGGGCGCTAGAGCAAGATAGGGGGAGTCTCCGCCGCCTCCAGCACCTTGAGGCCTCACCAGGTTTCCCGCAGCCACGGAGAGTTAATCTCCGCAGCGAAGATTAGTTTATTCGATTAACTCTGCTCCCTGTAGACCATCCCAGGAGCTCTCCGCGGTGCATCCAGAACAAGCCTCGCCCACCTTTTACCAGCCGGGGGAAGATTCGATAGAATAATCTCTCTCCCCCTTCCTTTCATATGATTGGAAAATAAATTGAAAATGAATTTCAGTCATTGCTTGTGTTTTAAATATGAGATAAAGGGCAGCCCCCTCCGCCAGCAAGCTCCACAGACGGAGGGAGGGAAGCGGGGCTCCCACTGCCCTGCTGGGGAGGCCGGGGGCTCTGGGGCAAAGTGTCAGGTCACCAACAATATCTGTGTAGTCAGGCTATTAGATTGGGGCATATTTAACTGATTATTATAATTTTGTTTCTGGAAACTATAGGTGTAGCCATCAAAACTTGAAGTTATAAAATAAAAGTGTTCCCTCCAGCATCCTATTCCAAGGTGTCTCTTAAATCCCTGGTACTCCAATGGACTGCATCGTGAGGTTTTCTTTAAAAAACTATGATGCCTGGGTCTTACTGCGAGGAATTCTGATTTAATTGGTCGGGGATGTGGCCTAGGCATGGAGATTATGTTTATTTTTAATTTTATTTATGTTTATTTTAATTTTTTAATTTAAAAAATTATTTATAAAGATTATTTTTAAAGAGGATTCTAGTGTGTAACCAAGTTTGAAAACTTTTGCCATCAAAGATTCTCTGCTAATAGCAATATCGGGACAACTTGAAGGTGTCACAGCTTCATTAGTGGCACCATTAAGCAGGGCACTATTATGCTCTTAAGCATCACGTTAGGGACTTAAACTCAACACGCTAGTCCTTCCTTACCTTCTCTTTCCAGTGGGGCACGTGCTTGCCATGCGGTCGGTGTCTTGGCGGGGGTGCCCTGGGTACAATGACCCCAAGTGTTTGTGATGCAACAGTCACAGATGTACTTATGCGTCGCCTGCGTTCGGTTGTCATAACTGTCACCGAAAATGATTTCCTGGGTCAGAAAAATGACTTTAAAGCTTGACCCTGAAGACTCAGCTTGCCTATCTGCTTATTCTGGTTCAGGATTTAGTGGGTCCTTTTCACGTTGAGTGGCCCTGGTTGATAACAGTGATCATGCGAGAAGGAGCCACATTTTGATGGTGGCAGAGATAGAAGGATGGTGAGTAGCTGAGAGTAGTGGTGTTGACAAGGGACATGAGCCCAGGAGAAGGTTCAGGAATGTGGATGTTGCCTTCCTTGGCAGGCCCCTTCCAGAAATCAGCAATTCTGCATTAAGTAACAAAAATAGTGGGATTCCTAGTACAAGTGTCTTGCGTTGCCCAAATGAGAGGTTTCTGGTTCTAATGCACAATGTAGCTACCGATTTACATAGACCTCCACACACATATTTTAAAATGCACTGAGATCTGATTAAAATGGACAGCAACACTTCTTTTAATTATTCATTACAGCTCTGGTATACAGAGACTCTTTCTAAAGTTATAATAATTGTCAAATAATGATTCCTCAGCTGCTCTCACTTGCTCATTAAACCAGGCATATGCTAGTTTACCTCTTGACTTTATGAATCCAACATTACCAGTTTGCAGTAAGGATGGGAGTCAAACTCAAGATATTCACAAAGGAGAATCCTATTTCAAAATTAAATTATTAAAAACACTTGGACAAGAAGACACACCTGGATAAATGTAAGATCAGTAGCTGGACGCTAGTGAAGTTTTTGGAAGATCAAGTGCATTTGTTTTCATTGCACTATATGAGTGTGTACACTAGGTTATCCTTGGCCTTGACCATCAGCTGAGTCACAGCAGAGCCAAAATTAGGATGGCGGGTTTCTTTTAAGAAATAATAACGACACATAAAAAACTGCCTCAATTGGATGTTCCTGATTCTTTTAATAACCAAAATCACTATAGGTAGGTTTCAGATTGTTCGAGGTCATTCTTTTAGGGCTCCTTGAAGCTTATTTATCTTGAGTCGCTTTTTAAATATGTATTTTCAAACTCCGCCTCATTAAGACCTGAGAAGATGCTCGTCCTTGATCTACATTTCAGCAATTTGGAATTCTGAGCACTTCTGACTTTTCCTTCAGAATCTTTTATGGCGAGCCAGACGTCATCCATTTGGAATCTGTGATATTTCACCTTTGGAATGTGGGATCCCTTTTGTTGCAGTGGTTTAAAATAATCCCCTCCTCTGTGTATGTCTAGTGTTTTAAAGAGAAACTTTGTTTCAAATTCATTCCCAGGCGAAACCCAGGGCTCACCACAATTTAAAATCATCCAAACAGGTCTTTACCTGCAATTAAATCTTGAGGTTAGACGGAGACAAAACAGCATGTTTTTCGTTGAATTCTCTCGTGACTTTTCCTGCCATTCTTCCCCACAGAAGGGTTTGATGCTGGGTCTTATATCTGGACGATTTGAATCCCAGTGAGTGAGGCTCCATTTAGGAGATTACTCTGCACATAGTAGGCACTAAATAATTGTCCCTGGGATTTATCATTTGGCCATTAGTTTGCCATCTGTGGAAGAAAATCATCCTGTGTGAGCTGTCTTTCAATAGGACAGCACGGAGGGGGGCCCCCAGATCCTGCCTTTGGAGGTGGCTCCTAGGAGCTCTGCCTCTGGTCTGGTAACCCACTGATCCGCAAGGAGCTGCCACGCTGAGCTCCACCCTCCTGCAGGGCACTGAGCCAGGCCCTCAGCCTGTCCCCTGCCCCCACCTCCTTTCTTCTGACAAAGTACAGAATATCAATAGCATTTTCGGCTTAGAAAGTTCAAGGGTCAATCTTCAAGGTGCTTAAGGCAGGGGGAACTCCCCAGAGACCTCAAACGTCAGCCCTCAATAGCCAGGCCGGCGTCCTTGGGGTGCCTGACAGTGATGGCATCTCCAAGTAAATAGAGGAACCCCCCACACCCCGTGTGAAAGCCCAGTGCTCCTCATGCTAATTAAACAAACCAATTATGGTAATTAACTGGCGCAAAGGTTTAAATGGCTGTGAATCGGAATGAAGGAGGTTACCACTTAGCTGCCACACAATTGTCCTGGTAAAAAATGGATTTCCAAACGAGAGCACGCTAAAGTTGTTGACAATGTTCAAAACGTATAGCCAGATTGAAGTTCTCAGCAAGTCTGAAATGCCAAACTACGTCTGCCATAGGCTTCATCCTCAGATTCCTAAAGACAAGAAAACTCGAAAGAAACCAAGAACAAGAGTGAAAACAGAAGCCTAATTTTTAAAACCCCAGCACACTGACAAGATGTCGTGGGTGTTACTTTTCCTATCACTTCAGCTACAGTAATCAGAGAAATTCAGTTTCCAAGAAGGTCACCTTGACTACAGGAAGGAAACAAGGCCTGAATGAGATGCTAATTAGGAGGCATCTCTTTGAAAACTGTCTAAATGGCTGAATATATATATTTTTAAAGCAGGCCTGTGGTTAAAATAGTTTGCACCAAGTTCTTGCATTTTGTTTTCTTCCTAAAGAGAGTTGGTTGGTCAAGTTGATCCCTTGTTGTTGAAATTTAATCAAGGGCATTAAAGTGTAAACCAGTTGGAAAAACAAAGAGCTTTAGGGAAATTAGTTGCTTCAACAACAACAAACAAGCACTGCATAATCTTCTTAGAGAAATTAATGAAAGGAAAACCCCCTTCAATTTGGGAGGAGAATGATCCCCAGCTCTCAAAGCAGAGGCCTGGGAGGTTTAGAGAGAAGGTGCGAATGAAGAAAGCAGGATTAAATCGGACTTCAATGAGAACACAAAGAAATTGGGGGGATCTGAGGGCGCAGCGCACCCATTTTCAGATGGAAGAGTATTTTGGAGGGCCAATGGGTCCTAATCCTTTATGCAAATCTCCTTAGATTGAAGTTTGCTTAAGTGTTTTATTTCTTTGCATACAATTAACATGCGAAGCTCTGAAATGCTAAACTACTTCAAAGAATCCCCCTTGTCCAGAAGCATCTAGAGTTGTGTAGCAGGCTGCATTTAATAATCTTCCAAAATTTTCTGAAACTTTAAGAAGAAATCTCATTTTTCAGAGACAGTCTTGCAAACACTCAAAAAGAAGAAAAAACTAAATCAACCACCAAACAAACAAACAAACAAACACACAAAACATCCACCTTGCTCATTACAGACCAGGCCAGAATTATCTTCTTTTTCTTGACTTTAGATTGAGAAGTGTATTTTCTATTTTTCTTTCAGTTTGATCATGTTCCCTACACTCCTCTTTTTAAATTAACACAAAAATTGTAATTCTGAACAACGACCAGTGGTTTGGTTTTCTATTTGGAAATAACTTCAAATTTACAAAAAAGTTACAAAACTTAAACGTGGTACAAAGAACACTATATCCCCTTTACTTAGATCCACCTACTGTTAACACTTTATCGCATTGTTTTATCATTTGTGTATGTCACACACACAAGCACACACAGGTACCCATACAACAAATTTGTTTCCCTAAACCACTTGATGGTAAGTTGCACCAATCAAGTTATATAATTCTGGATACTTCCATGGGGATTTCCTAAGAACAGGGATATTCTCTTATGTAGGCACAATACAGTTACCAACTTTAGTAAAATTAACCTTGATACATTTTATCTGATCTACCATTTGTGTGTCCGTTTTGTCAGTTGACTTAGCCATGTTCTTTCTAGCATTTCCGCTCCCTGCAGTGCCAGATCCTGGCCTAGTATCAGAGATGCATCTGCCTATCATGCCTTTTTTGATTTGCACAATGTTTTTAAAGTTATATAAATTTTAAGCATTTGGATGTTTTTAGTAAATAATGATTATATTCAATAAACTACTGTAGTGCTTAATTTACTTACCCAAAGTTCACGTGTTTGTCAACTTTTGTAATTAATGTGTGTGGAATCCTAGAGTCAGAGAATAACAATGACAATAACAACCTTTACTGATCACTTACGGGGTGCGGAGTCTCTTTGAGATTACTTGTTCCGCCAGGGCCTCCTCTTCTCTCTCCTAGCGCAGAATGAAGGGGCTTCCAGAAGTGCGCAGGATCCCTCCTGAGACCCAAATTCCGGTTCTGCAACTCAGGCAGGGAGGGGTCCCGGCCCTGCTGGGCCACGATCAGTTTGCAGGGCATGAGGAAGGTCCCTTGTCTTCACCTTGAAGGGGTTACTGCCCCCTCCCAGCCCACCCGGCAGCCTATTAGGGCACGCGTGAACCTTCTACATCAGGATAGCTCACACGCATGTGCCCACCGGCCTGTGCCAGCCTCTCCTAGCTCCACTCATGTGCTGGGCATCCCCAGGCAGGTCAGTGAGCTCTCTGTGCAAGCGGGGAGGTCTTCAAAAGTATAAAGTGTCTTGATTTAAATGTAAAATAGTAACTGTCATCTCTCTGTCATCCAGTGGGTTGACGTGGTCCGGAAGGCTGTGGCCATTGCAGCTGGCTGTGGCGGGGGAAGCAGTGGGAATGAGATTCAGATCCTGGCTCGCTGGGATCCATTCAGCATCTATTCGAGTACAGCGGAAATTCACCAGGTGGAAAGGAGCTAGAAAGGAGAAGGGAGCGAGGGGAGGGACAGAGAAGTGTGTTCCAGAACAAGAAGAACACCACGGCAGAGGCCCAGGATGGGGTCATCTAGGCAGATTCAGAGGTCACTGCCAAGGCTGGCATGGCAGAGGGCCACGAGGGAGCGTGGGTTGGGACGGAATATAGAGACAGGGCCAAGGGGCTTGAAGGCCACCTGGAACACCTGCCGTGTGAGCGGCAGAGCAGCCCCCCTTCCACGCTGGATGAGGCTTTCAAGATGTCTTTGTGGACAGAGGGGAAGGATAAGGGAGGACAGGAGGGAGGAAGGGAATTGCAGGCACGCTAGTCACTAGAGAGAGCTGTTTTCACTCCACTCTAGATTAGAAAGTCCTTCATTCATTCTTTCATTCCATGTATAGTTTTGGAGCACGTTCTATGTACCAGGCACGGATGTAAGTCCTAGCATACAGCGACAGATAAAACAGACCAGATATAGGTGGTCAATGCAAGGGAGGAAAATGAAGGATAATAAGGGAGAGAATGTGACATGAATGTGAGGGTGGCTATTTTCTTTAGGGGAGTCGGGGAAGACCTCTCAGAGGAGGTAGCAGTTGAAAAGAGATCTGAAGGCAGGAAATGATGGAATGAACCGTGTGGATATCTGGGGGAAGAGCAGCCCAGGGAGTGGGATCGGCAAGTGCAAAGGCCCTGTGGCAGGAGCACGCTCGGTGTGTGTTAGACACCATGAGGCATTCGTCACGGGTGGAGCATGGTGACCTGGGAGGGAAATGATGGGAGAGAAATAACAGAGGTGACCAGGGAGCAGACAGCGTGGGGCCTTGCAAGTCACAGTGAACATGTTGACTTTTACTCTGAGTGATGTGAGAGGCTGTTTCAGGGTTCTGGATCCTTCCATAGGATATGATGTAGAAACAGGTAGAAGCCAGGAGGCTAGTTAGAATGATATTACAACAAGCCAGGCAGTGACAGGCAGTGACCAGTGACAGACGGGTGGCTATGTTCTGAAGGGGGAACTGCCAAGCAGTGCTGGTGGATAGGATTGCTGGTGGGTGTGAGAGAAAGAGAAGAGTCAAAGACAGCTCTAACACTCGAGGCCTGAGCAACTGGGAAAACGACTTTTCATTTACAGAAATGAGAACAGCACCAGAAATGGTTTTGGTGACAAGACGAGACGAGAATGGACACCAGAAGTCCATCCACTCTTTTTTTGAGACAGAGTCTTGCTCTGTCCCCCAGGCTAGAGTGCAGTGGTGTCATTGTGGCTCACAGCAACCTCAAACTTCCGGGCTCAAGTGATCCTCCTGTCTCCGTCTACCTAGTAGCTGGGACTACAGGCACCTGCCACCATGCCAGGCTGATTCTTCTATTTTTTGTAGAGACAGGGTCTTGCTCTTGCTCAGGTTGGTCTCAAACTCCTGGCCTCAAGTGATCCTCCTGCCTCGGCCTCCCAAAATGCTAGTATTACAGACATGAACCACCACACGCAGCAGAAGTTCATCTTTGAACACTATGAAACCCTTATTAGGTATCCAAGTGGCGATGGTGGTGTCTTCCCCCTAGACTCTGATATTTTGAAGATGAATATTCTATTTTCCACCCTCAGCATCCTCATCCTCTTTAAAGTAAATTTCTCACAAGGAATTGCCTTGCTGTGCTGCCGTGTGCTTAAGATCACGGAGGAATCAGGCAATGAGCTCCAATTTGTGACTCTTCAGTGTTGCAGCTCACACGTGACTTCTTGCCTTTCCACGTCTAGAAAGAAATCCAGTTGTGTAGAAACGTGTCCACACAAGATGCCATCGGGTAAAATGTGTTTCACGTAATAAGTGTGGCAGGAGATGTGAAAGGGTCAGGCTGCCCTGAGACGAGCCTCTGTCACTAAGGGTGTGAGTCGCAGTTTCTTCTCTGCGGGTGGGCAGGCGAGCCTGCTGTTTACTGGTGCTGGTCTCTGAAGTGCCATATCTGTGTGTGTGTGTGTGCACATGTGTGTGCGCGTGTGTGCTTGTGTGTGCGTGCATGTGTGTGCACATGTGTGTGCATGTGTGTGTGCACATGTGTGCGCGCATGTGTGTGCGTGTGTGTGCATGGCAGGAGTCTTTTGTGAGCTGTGGGGAAACCCAATGGGGGTGGGGAGAAACTCCCGGGTTTTGCTAAAACTGACCACCTATTGCCCTTGTGCAGTTTATCCTGCATTGTCTGCTTGTGGGATTTTCAAACCCTTCCTGTCCCCAGGAACTAGTCCAGGGACCGTCACCATATTCTTTTGTGCTTCTAGGCCCCTGTGCTGATGAGGCTTCTGGGCAAGGGGTAGCAGGCCAGTTCTCCCAGTCCCACCAGTCTAGTCCTTCTTCCTACACAGTGATTAAATGTGGACTCAGAAAATCCATGGTCTTCTAGTTCCCCTCTTCTTTGCTGTGTGACTTTAGGCAAAGTGTTGAACTTCTCTGAGCCTCAGTTTTCTCATCTGTGAAATGGGGATGATGATGTTTGCACTTATCCATAGGATTGTAACAAAGCTGTGATAAACATGGGGCCATGGCCACTCTCTATATAGACTATATATATATTGGAAAGTTCCCTGGGGCACTACCCTTCCCAGGGACAATGGCTTGGTGAGCAAACTACGGACTCGACTTTAGCCCCACTTGGCCCCTGCTGGGTGTCTTTGGCAGTGTATAATCTGCCCAACCACTCACACAGGCCCTGGACACACAACCACAACCCTTAGGACGTGGTCTATGCCTAATAAATACGCACCAATGTCACTACGTGTTGCTATCAAGACAGTCCCGGCTCCTCACGGATTAACTTGGAGCAAGATCAGCCTAGGTGCCACCTTTACCCTGCTCTGGTGGCCTCGGGCCCCCAGGAAGGCTCTCCTCTGAATTCAAACAGGGTACCTAAAAAGGGGGGGCCCTGCCCATCAGAATCCCCCACCAACCGCCCCCCACCCCTTTCCAACGAGTGTCAGGGTCCACGGAAACCTCCGAGTACCCGGTAGCAGCTGGTGGTGTTTCTGAACGGGTAAAGAAGGGAAACTAATTTTCCCAGTTCCAGAAAACGGCTTGAGGCCTCCGAAGTGCCCCCTTCAGACGGGCAGCTGGAGCGGGCTGGGGAGCAAGCCGCGCTGCGTGGGCTTCCCGAGGACCATATGGGCAACACGGCTCGTTCTGTGGCTGCACCCGCCCTGCTTGTCATCCCCAATCATACTTGCTCTAATCCGTGTTTTAATTTACTCTGCTGGTGCAACACCCGTGCTGCCAGGGCGGTCCTTGGGGCCCCCTCATTCCTGCTGCTGATGACAAGGCGTATGCAAAAGGCACAATTATTCACCCACCAAGGTGACAGGGAAGGGCTCTGCCTGGGAATAGGTTTCCAGCTTCCAGCATTTTCATGTCAGTCGCTGAAGCACTTTGCAGTTTGCAAACAATTCTATGGAGACCTTTTTTTTTTTTTCCCCACAAAAGTATTTTGATCGTAGCCAGTGATGAGACTTCAAGTGGTGGCCGGCCAGTTGGCCATTGATTCTGAAAGGCCCTGTCTTAAGAAGGGTGGCCGCACACACTCCGCCTATCAGATGGATTATTGGATTTTTTTTTTAATCAAATAAGATTCTCCTCTCCCTTCTCCTTCTCCTCCTCCTCCCACACCCCCAACTCCCGCCTGTTTGGCCAAACAAAGGGAAATATGTCAAGCCCGGCCTATTAATTCGTACAGATTTGGCATTGTTTATGTTCTCATGTGGACCGCATTCCAAAGCACCAAAATAAAACAGCTCGAGTGTAGCTTTCAGCTCCCGAGCCCATGATGTATTTCATTCGCCACGGTCCGGGCCATGCTAACAATGCCTTTCATTTTCTTATGGCCTAAAATGATTTTCTTTCTGTGAGGGCCATTTTGAGAGAGAGGGAGAGAGAGGCAGAGAGGAAGGAGGGGGGTTAGAGAGAAAGAGAAAAAGAGAGAGAGAGAGAGAGAAGAAAAGAAAACCACTTCTCTTTCCTTTTCAGGGTATCATTTGCAATTTAAAGCTAACCTGGGGAGCTCAGGAACAATGGCGCTGCCCATAAAATAGTTTCGGCCGGGGGGCTCATGCGAATGAGGGTGATGTCGAGCTATTTAGCTCTTTGTCCTTCCATAATGTCTACTTAATGCAGTTCAATAGCAGCGGATTGTTAGCAGCATTAAGGATTCTATTAAGTTCTTCCCAAAGCCCTGCTATTCTCCTCCAGCTGTTGAGAGCTGGGAGCTTTCAGCTGAGCCTGGACTAGAACCTTCTGGAAAACACCTCTGGAAAATGGGTCTTTTCCAGCCTAGGAAGGACCTCATTTGATTTCAGACCTTGGACTACAGCAGCTGCTCAGGAATGTCTGTTTGCTGCCATGCGGAGTTTTCCCCAAATCCCACGACTCAGTCCTCAAGCTCCAAATCTGGGGGTCGCCTTCCCACATCCCATTCTATCAGATCCATGAAATGCTCCCACAACTCCCATTACATAGAAAAGGTGTTTTTACTCCAAAAACCTTTTCTGAAAGCATTTTAAGAATATTTTCATCATTTTCAGTTCTGCTTTAAGTGAGAATAAATGATCCATTTTGTTCTTCTGATTTATTCTTCATCATTTAGATGTAATCAGACAAGAGCTGGAGTTCAGACACAACCCTGCCTCTTTAGGTATTTAATTAAACATTTTGTAACTTTGATCCTGCTGTTTTTCTTTTTATGTTTTGAATCCAATACTGTAATTTTGTTTTCAGGTAGAAAATCATCCCCCCACGGGCCCTCAAAAAGTGGGCCTTGGGCCAATCGCTAAAATAGCTTCTACCTGCAAAAAGTTTGCCTGATTCGGACATCAGTCTTGTTGAGTCAGCTGGTGAGCCCCAGGGGCAGCCTTTAAATCTTTATTTAATACTCCAAGCCGACTTCATAGGATTTTGCTAGACCAAATAAAGCCAGGTGGCCGGGTTTACATTTTTAGGGCCTAGCAGGGACCCTGCACACAGCGGTCCCCACCCCTCCTCGAAAGCAATGATCGTTTGTGAATGAGTTCTAGAAAGAGTCATACAGGAATCAAACCTTTCTCTCTTGCCTTGAATTCTAATGCTGGGCCAGCCCTGCGCAGCAGACCCTGGAGGTGGGGGTGGGGGTGGTCGCCAGTCGTGGCAGGAGGGATCCCATTGGGATCACAGGGCACCCAGGAGCTGGCTTCTCTGGGCCCCTGGGCCCCAGTGGTCAGGGAGAGGGAGGCGAGGGGGCGGGGCCTGGGAGGGCAAGGAGGGAGGGAGCGGCCACACCAGGATTTCACACAGTTGGCTTGAAGAGACGAGCACTAAGCTGCCTTTTCAACCATGGTAAACCCCGTCCATCTGGCCGCCCTAAAACTCTCTTAGCTTGTCCCCCTTGCCCAGGGCTGATTGGGCTCCTGAAGCAGAAGTAACGACTTCAATGGTGTAAACCCTGGCCACTTGAGGGTATTACATTTCATTTCATGCTTGACTTAATCAAAACTGGGGAAATGAAATGTACACCTTTTTGATGTTCTTTTCCCTGCTGTTTAAAGAGAAGAATCTTAACCCATTTGATCTTCACATGCACCCGGTAAATGACCAAATATGCCAAGCTGTCAAAAGCAGAAGGCGGCCAGTTGCCAGGGGGTGTCGGGCCACTGGGAAAGCACTTAATGCAGGAGAACTTAAGTTTGGGGCCCAGGGACTTTGTCGCAGATACCGCGTTTCCCCCAACTGGGCTGCAGTTACGAACTTTTTAAAAGAAAAGGTGGATTAAGGAAATAAACTTGCCGTGCTCACTAGTTGCCGGTCCAGAGAGAAGGAATACAGGCTGGCCTCAACTTGAAAACACGTGTTCCTACTAGTCTTTCAAAATTTCTCCCAGGCATCGCCTCCTTGTTGAAGATCCCCCACCCTTACTCCAGGATGGGGCGAGAGGGGGGCTCTGGAGTCACTCTGTGTGTCCTTAGGCAAGTGACTTAACCTCTCTGGGGGCCTCAGTTAACTCATCTGTAAAATGGGGATGACTATAGTTCTGACCTCGATTGCTTCGGACTGAATGAAGTAGTGTATTCAAATGCTCAGCATGATGCCTGACACATAAAAAGTTCTCAATAAATGGAAGCTATTATTACTACTACTGTTTTAATTTTGCTATAGACTGAGCTGTGTCCTCCTCAAAATTCTTATGTTGAAACCTTACCTCCTAATATGATTGTAGTTGGAGATAAGGCCATTAAGGAAGTAATTAAAGTTAAATGGGGTTATAAGGGTGGAGTCTTAATCTGATAGGATTGGTGGCCTTGTAAGAAAAGGGAGGAAGGTGTGTGTGTAGGAGAGAGGGAGAGAGAGATCTCGCTGTGCATGCGTGGAGAAAAGACTAGGTGAGGAGACATGGTGAGAAGGCAGCCGTCTGCATGCCAGGAAGAGAGCCCTCACCAGAAACACAGTAGGCTGCCACCATGGTCTTGGACTGCCCAGCCTCCAGAACTGGGAGAAATAAATTTCTGTTAAGTGCTCAATCTAGCGTATTTTGTTCCGGCAGCTGAAACTGACAAATACACCGACCTATTAGAGAGCTCTGTTCTTGTTTATTTATGTGTCCATCTCCTAAATGAGACTTTAAACTCTTTACAGTAGATCCCATGACGTATTGGCTTTGTAGGCTGGGGCTTAGCACAGTGCCTGGTATGCAGTGGATGCTCAATAAGTGTTTATTAAGTATACAAATGGGTGGACACAGTTGTGTCCCAGAGAGCCCAGGCCTTTTCTTATGCTAGTTTGGCCACTTACACACTCAGTGATCTTGGGTAGGTGGCTCGTCCTGTCTGTGCCCCCGGCTCTCTAGGGTCTCAGAGACTGTGGGATTCTGCCTTTAAGCAAACACTGGGGTGGGGAAAGCAGGGCGAATGAGACTAAAGCGAAGTGGCTGTCTTCCCCTACCACAAGCAACAGGAAAATGCTTGAATATGACACTGAACTAGCATGAAACAGCCAAGAGAGTCTCACTGGGCAGCTTGGCTTGGGGGCTGGGCTGGCACAGGACTGTGCTAGCGTGGATGGGTCTCACCCCAGAGGCCTTGCAGCTCTGGTTCCTGCTCACCCTGGGGGGCTGGGGAAGGGGCTGGGTGGCCTGTCAAGAGTCCATGGGATGGTGTAGGAGTGTCAGCTAGCCAGGCTTGGGGTCCTAAGCTCAGAGGTGACAGGAAGGGAAATAATTGTCCATCTAGCCGAATGGTTTTCAATAGCCTTGCAAATCAAAACACCAGGAAGGGTGCTTGTTGAAAAGCCCCATTTTTCAGCCCTAAGCCCTGCAGTCTTAACCCACTCAGTAAGCAGGTGTGCCAGCTTGGGGATTTCTACCAGGCCTCCCTGGAGATCCAGGAATGTTTCCTGGATGTGCTCCTTCCAACCAGACTTGCCCGCCACTAACTCTCTAGTGACCTTGGACAAGTCACTTGACTCTCTGAGCCCCAGTATCATCTTTGAAAGGAGAATAATGAACATCTGCCTCTCCTGGGGTAAATGTTTCATTGCTTATGGTGCTGCTGCCTGTAAGAACCTGTCATGTGGGCTCCGAGTCAGAAGTTTAAGCCCTGTGGTCCACAAGCAACAAGTTTGCCTCAACAGAAAACTGGAAACAACCTAAATACATGGCGATCCATCCATGCAATGGAACTATGCACATGTAATCACCAAAATGACAGAGGCCTCTGTAGAGATGGCACGGACACAGGTCTGCAATGCAAAGTTAGGTCAAAACAAGAAGTCCCACAACCACAGACAGAGCGTGATACTGTTTTGTAAAATGTACGGGTATGCACATGTGCACATGTGTGTTCACATGTTTGGGCTCTGCGAAAATCTGGACTCTGTCACTTAACAGCTTAATGACATGGGCAAGGGACTTAATGTCACTCTTGCCTCTGATTCCTTATCTGTAAGATGGGGAGGATACGGATACCACCTGACTGCATATGATTGGCATAAAGATTAAGTGAGTCAACACAGTGTAAGATTCTTAGCACAGGCTCATTGTAGACATCCAGTAAAATGTGAGCTGTTCTTTGTTCCATAGAAGCATTAAAAAAAAGGAAAGAAATCGGGAAGCAAGCATAGGCACCCAAATGATAACTAAGGTCATCTCTCATTTCTGTATTACATAATTGCAAAACAAACAAAAGAGATGAGACTTTTTTTTAAGGAAGAAAAACAACACAGGGATAGGGCAAGGCTTATATCCTTTGAGCAAGGAAAGATGGTCAAAATATATGGGGTCAGTGAACAAGTGACCCCTCTGACAGGTCACATGGCATGAACTCATGTCACCAACAATAATGCGATGTTGGTCTGTGTGATGAGAACCCTCTGCAAGCCAGAGCCTCAGCCTCCTCCCAGTGTTGATCTCAGAAGCAGGATTGGAGGCACTCGAGCTTCCTTAGGCCTCAAAGTTTCGCTTGCAGGACTCTTGTGTGACAAGGTACATAGTCAGCACCTCCTAAAATTTTTTGCCCTACGGTTCCTTCTTCTTTCCCTTCAGGGGAAGTCACTTTCGTACCTACTCAGTAGGATGAGATTCTGTAAACTTTCATTTACTATGCTCTGTATTTCTGTATTGTTTTAGTTATTTTGACAATTAATATTGATACATATTTCTTTAACAGAGTGGAGTATCAATAAAGATGTAATGCAATAATAATAGTTACGATTATTTACCCATGCGGATCCTGGGTGTGGATTGCCTGCTACCGCTCCTGTGCTCATCAATGTGCTCTATGAAACAACCCTGGCTGCCAACCCTCTTTGAGCCCTTGCTGTGCGCCAGGCCCTGGGTTGTCACAGGGATTAGCTCAGCTAATCCTCCATACAGGCCGTCCATGTAGTGTCTGTTATTATCTCCATTTTAAGATCAGAAAACAGGAAGTTCAGAGACCTCAAGAGACTTGCTCAGGGTTGCACAGCAAGTAAGAGGTGGAGGTGGGATTTGCACCCTCACAGACAGACTCTGGAGCCTGTATTCTCAATGCACTGATCAGTCTAGATCTGCCCTTATAATCACATCTTCAACTCTCTTGCTCTGGGGTCCCCTGGCACTTTGTATTTTTCGGTAGAGCTACATGCAGTAGGCCTGGCCTGCTGTGCCCAAGACCCCAAATATCCCACCAAGAAAATCCCAGTCTCTGCTCCACCCCTGGGCTGCACCGGAGTTTTTTTCCCCCCTTTTGTTAAGAGGCTTCATTGCTGACTTGATGAAAACATTTGTAATAGACAATCAAATGCTGATATGTTGCAAAGGACAATGCCTCATTTGTTAAATATAAATGAACATGAACACGGGTCTTCAGTGGCAGAAAGGCGAAGGGTTTGGACGCCTTTTCGGTGCACAGACTGAGCCCCAGCAAAGAAAGCTGGGAGCCCCTAAAGGGTCTCGTCTAGGACGGTGATCGTCCGACAGCTCTTGTGTGACAAGATACATAGTTTCTTTTCAGCAACAGGCAGATTATCGGTTACTATAGTTTCCCTAATGCTCAAATACAGCTCAGGCCTAAGCTGAACAGAATAGGTTAAAAGGTGCCGAAGTTTGGCCCGGGAAACCACATGTTGAGAATCAGACACCAAACAAAGCAAAAAGCACATCTCTCTGGTCTTTGATGTCTTTTCTGAGGGATGTAGACTGAGAAAAATACAACCGGTGCTCGGGCCAGGGTCTTGATGGGCCCCTGTGACAATGGCCAGCCGAGTGGGAGCCGAGCACAATGCCGGGACAATGTCCCCAATCCCAGGCGTCCCTGGGCACGGCGCTCACAAACACCCCGCTGGAAACCGTATTTTAGCCCCTAGTTTCTTAGAAAGTTCCTGCCGGCCTTCCACACCCAGCCCCTTTGCAAGTTCCCTCCTGAGAGAGGCGACTTTCTCACTAAATCGCCCTCGCTGCCCCCAGCTGCCCGAACACAGCCACCTTGAACAGTATTTTCTGCCTGCTTTGAATTTTCCTAGATCTGCATAAACATCTTTTTTCCACCTCTGCAAAGAGATAAGCTCTCTCCTCCGCTCAAATCATTCATCCCTCCTCTAAAATACCGCCTCGCGTATCCCTTGGAGGTGGCGGTGTGACGTTTTCTCATAAACGAGATTAAATTAACTACTATTTATGCCGGCAATGTGGGTTTCTCCTCTTCTGCCGAGATCTGTTTATTTCATTTTGCTTTTTATTTCAATTTAGGGAGCAAGATAAATGCGCTTTCTCTTTCGGAGATCTCAATCCATCACCAGCCGGCTGCATCTGGGAAAATACGTGTGGGGGAGATTACGGGAGAGCAAGCCAGAGTCAAGCTCATGGAGTCCTGAATGTTTTTTGGTGGTTGTTGCAGTATTGTGCTTCTCGTTGTCATTAGTTCTTTATAATGTTTCATGAAAAATATCTAATTGTAACAACTGTATTCCTCGAGTTGAACATATTCTTTGAATTGAAGCTCTCACAATGGCCATAGGATCACTGTCCTTGAATTTGAGCCCTTTGTGAGCTGCCAATAGGCTTACAATGTGCTGAATTAGCAGGCATATTAATGGGCAGATGCAATAGCCACCATTCTTCAACCTCAAATCTTCTTATGCAAATACCCCATGAATTCAGTTCAAAGCGCTGCCTTCAAAATGAGCTGAGCCTCCCTCTCAGAAGGGACCCCGGGAGAAAGTAACATGAGAAAAGTTTAGACACTTGTTTTTATAACTGAACATGATCTTGTTATCATAATCTGATACTGGTCACTTGCATGGCTGGCTTGTAGGATTTTAAACCCTTAACAGAGAGAGATAATCTCAGCCTTTGTAGGAGTGTGGGCAGAGTCCCGGCGTGCGGGGAAGCCGGCAGTGAGAAGCACAGTCCGCGCTTTCTCAAACAGAACTTTTCATGATAAAAGCTTTTATCCTCTGATAATCACCGGGCAGATTTTAGTGGTGTTGGTAAGGTTGGCAAAGGGCAGTGAAGGTGCATTTTTTTTTTTTTAAAAAAATGAAAATAACCAATTCTTAAGGATCAGTTCTCAGGGTCCCATAACAGCAGCTGGAGAGTTTTCAAAGATCACAAAGAAAACTGAGTCCTTGTAACTGCTAGCTAGCCCCAGGCAGGATAACATAACCATAGCTAACATTTCTGGGCCACCACAAGGAGCCAGACATTTTTGCTCGGTCCTTAGCCCTTTACATATATCGGCTCATTTAATTTTCACATGTAGCCCCTGGAGTAGCTGCTATTATTATTCCCATTTTACAGATGAGGACAGTGAGATTAAGTAATTTGCCCAGGCGTGGAAAAATGACTACCCCCCCACCCAGGAAAAAATCTGCTGCAGGCACATTAACTAATCCCGGTGAGAAATGGGAATTCCCCCAGGAAGAATTTCCTTGCCAGAAGAATCTTTGCTCTGCCCATTTCTCCTTGAGCTGGGCGGCCTGACCCGCAAGAAGGTATTTGGCCAATTGGCCCCTATAAAGTGCTCTTTCCTCTTTGATACAGTGAGATGATAAATTTGTATTTATAAAAATAGTTCCAATGAGAATACAGATTTAATAATAGTGCTCCTTTATATATGTAGTGCTATAATTGAATATAGAGCCGAATCCCATGGCCACACTGAGACGTTACATGATACATTGAAAATCAGTTAGGTTGCCTACCAAAAAGTGACAGATTGCGAGGTATCTTTATTAACAGTGATAGCTGGCATTTTCTGCCTATGCACTCCTCTCTACTCACTTCTTTACTGGGTGTCCACTCATGTATTCCTCATGCCCACACTGTGAAGAAAGTAGGCTTCTAATTTCCATGTTCCAGCCCGGGAAACTGAGGCTCAGGGTCAAGAAGCTGAGATTTGAACCCAAGAACTCTGAGTCAGTCCTGAACTACTCTACTATAAGTCAGGCCAGAGGTTCCAGGTGGTTGTATTTTCCCTTGATCTGCCCTGAAATCACCATTCTCGCCAGGTTATCCTAATTCACCTTCCCCTCTCTAAAAGTCAGGTTTAGTCCTATCTCTTTCATTGCATCTCTGTTCTTCATATCTCTCCGTAAGAATTTTTGATTCATTACATTGCCTTGCATTCCCCAGTGTGTGTGTGTGATGGTGGTGGGGAGGAGAAGGCAGATAAGAAACAGGACAATTTACCATTAGACTGACAGACCTAGTGACAAATAACTTGCCCAGGGTCCTGGATCTGGGTCCGCTGTTCCCAGATGCCCTTAGGCAAGAGACATAGTCCTCCCATGACACTAAAGGTTTGTTACCAAAAAGAGTTAAATAACAAAAAGGTAAGAAAGATATATCTATGCTTTCCAGGATATATAATGATAGTAACAATAATAATACTAAATGATGGTAAGAATATTAATAGACACTAATTCTATATGCCTTACTGTGCCCAAGGCATTGTGCTAAGGTTCTGTGCGTACTGTCCAATAGTCGCAGATAAGACAACACAAAGGAAAAATCGATACTGTAACCATGGAATAAAATTAAGTAACTGTTGCTTAGGATGGGGTGGGGGAAAGTAAAGCTGAATGCTGTATTAGCCTGCTTGTGTTGCCATAACAAATGCCACTTCCTGGGTGGCTTGCACAACAGAGATGTATTTTCTCACAGTTCTGGAGGCTGGAAATCCAAGGTCAAGATGCCATCAGGGTTGATTTCTGGTGAGGCCTTTCTCTCTGGCTTGCAGATGGCTACCTTCTTGCTGTTCACACGTGGCTTTTGTTCTGTGTGCACGCACACACACACATAGACACCCAGGGGGAATTAGGGTCCCACTCTTATGCCCTCACTTAACCCTATTTATCTCCTTAAAGGAGATAAATACCATCATGATGGGAGTTAGGGCTTCAACATATGAATTTTTGGGGGGGTAGGGGACATGGTCAACCCATAACAAATGGGAAACTTTTGAAGGTGGTAGTATATGAGGCAGGCCAAGAATGAACAATTCTAAAAAAGAAGTTGTAAACAGACAGACTGCTTTTCTTTCTTCTGTACAATATTTTAAAAATGGAAAAAAGAGCATATCAATATCTGCATTTTTAGCTTCTTTTGAACAACTGAAAGCTCTGGCAACATGGGTCCTGCCTTCCTAACATCAGCAGCTGGCTGTCTGGTGCCTTGCATAGGGATCAAGTTCACTTTTCCAAAGTCCCCACCACTCCCTATTGTGCAAGTCCAGGATTTTTCATCCAAACTTTGGAGTTAAATGTGTCTTCAAATTCACAATTTTTTTTTGTATTTTAAAGAGGTAATATGGTGCATATATTCTATTATTTTCTGCCCTCCCAGTGTGGTCTGGAGGATACTCCCATAATCAATCACAGTAATATCTCTATAGTAAAATATATGAATACTCATACTAGGTGAGATAAAGGCATTAAGTAGACTCTCATCTGCTCTGGGCAGGTTTTGCTGCCAAATAAGATCAGATCAGAACAGGTTTTGCCACAAATCATGTTCAGCAAACCTGCAGTGCCCAGTGCCTTTTAGATCTGGGCATTTCAGGTGAGGGGGTGTGGTCCTGTCTTACAGCCAGCCTGCTTCACTCACCTGTGTTCTGACCTGGCCCCAACGGGCATCTGACTTTTTAACTTCTGCTTCAGCAGGTAAAGTGCAAAGGATGGTGGGAGGGGTGAGAGGAAGAAGGATTTCTAGGCACAAAGGATTGAAGGCAGAAATGAGTTGGGTACATTTCAGGGTGATATTTGCTGGCAAAATGTTTAAAGAAACAGATTTTCTTTGAAAGAATTTTGGGAAAGGGAAACGTACTTCAGAAAATCCTTCAGAGTAAAAAATACAGTGAGTACTAAACAAATGAGCTATGAAAAGGCAGTGAGGAACCTTAAATATATATTGCTAAGTGAAAGAAGCCGATCTGAAAAGGCTACATACTGCATAAGCCCAACTATATGAGATTCAGGAAAAGGCAAAACTATGGAGACTAAGATCAGTGGTTCCCAAGGGTTAGGAGGGAAGGGAGGGTTGAGTGGAAGAGCACAGAGGGTGTTTAGGGTGATGAAGCTACTCTGCATGATACTATAATAGTAGATACACGTCATGCATTTGTCTAAACCCATAGAATGTACAACACCAAGAGTGAACCCTAATGTACACTGTGGACTTTGGGTGATCATGATGTGTCAATGTAGATTCATCAACTGTAACAAATGTACCACTCTAGTGGGCCATGTTTGCAATGGGGAGGGTTACGCATGTGTAGGGGCAAGGGGCATATAGGAAATCTATGTACATTCCTCTCCATTTTGCTGTGAACCTAAAACCGCTCTAAAAAAATTAAGTCCTAAACAGTAAATACAATGCGTCCCTCCTGTGGTCCTGCCTGTGCCTACTGAAGCTCATTTGGGGCCACAGGTTGTGGGGGATGGTAACTCCAGATGATTCTGTAGGAGTCCATACACTGGGCGTTGAGCAAGGATAGAGGTTGACTACTGTTGACATCATCATCCGGAAGCTGCAGCCCAGATCTCTCTTTGCTCTGCCACATGAGTTGGGACAGGTTGAGATGCCAAAGGCTGATCAGAATTATCATAACCAGATAATGGTTATGGACCCACAAACATAAAGAAAAACTGTTAACCATTTCACGTAGGGCCAAAAGTAGAAAGGAAGAAAAAAAAAGATCCTAATTATTCCTTTACTGTTTTTCTAGAAATCAAAATCAAATTTATATACCATTTAAATGGACCATTTAAAATTATACATCAGGTCAAATCCCACCCCTGCTCGATGGCTTCACAGCAGTGAGCAAAACAGACAAGGTCCCTGTCCTCGGGGAGTCTAGGGTTTAGTAGGGGAGGCTGGGAGACAGATCGCTCGGACATTTCCTGTGATCACATCAGGTGGGAGACCCTGAAAGCAGATGGCTCACCATTACTGCCCTTTAAAGAGGGGAAACTGAGGTATGTCTAGTGGAAAGATTTGTGTCATTCCTTTATCCTGGTTTGGCCACATTTAATTACTTTTCAGGTGCAAATCAAATGGTGCTAACTTACCATGTGAACACCTTGGAGTGTTCCCCTGAAGAAAGATAATTCATTTGGTTTGGTTGGTTTGGTTGGTTTGGTTGGGTTTTTTTCCCCCGTGGCCATTGATGTAGAAGGATCTCAGGAGCGAGCTGCGGTTTAGATGGCCATCTCTCTGCAAGCACACTCTGTACTTTGGAAGGGTCTCAACTTTCTCCAGAGTCTTTCCTGGAGGGTAATTGGAAACTGTGGTTAACGTAGCATGGCTTTTCAAATTGAGTTGAAAAGTTCATCAAAATGTCATTAATCTGCTTTACATAGCCTTTCTTGATTAAGTCAAACTTGCGTCTGACCAATTATTTATGAGGCACAGCTCTGCATGGGGCTGTTTTGGCATCTGTGGCCCGACATTAGGTTGGAGAAGAGAAAGAACGTTTCACACGCGAGGGATCCCGGACCTGCTCAAATGCCATCGCCGCCCACTCCCAGCAAAGGGAGACTGGTTCATACGGGTAATTTCTAACCAGTCAACAACTTTTGATTGCTAAATGCAGTTGAGCATGTATTCTGGTGTGTAAAGAATGATGGGAGATACTAAAAAAAGAAAGTCATCTCTTGTAATCTTGGGGCGATTATTTAGAAGAAACTCTCACGTATTTCCACGTAGCACCAACCCGAATTCGATTTTGCTCGCTGTCCTTGGGAATAGGCTCCAAGAGAAGACGCCGGGCTATCTTTTGAGCTCTGCTCCACAGTGGGGTTGGCAAACTTTGAGTGAACCCAGGACTTTGCTCTGTGGCTATGACAATGACAATAGTGGCAGTGGCAGCAGCTGCCGTGTGCTTCCACACACTAGGCACACTGTTCTTCATCTCTCGGGGACAGAGAGAGTTTCAGCCTCTGTCCTCTGATAAAGAAATGGACGACCAAGAGGTTAGTTCACTCACTCAGGGTCTCAGAGTGAACGTTTGAACCCGAGTCTGCGTCAAAGAAAGGTGTCCTGGCACCTCGTTGCCATGAAAGGATTGGGTTTTTGTTTTGTTTGGGTTTTGCCCCCAGATCATTTTTCCTTTGGACATAGAGGACATTTTTGAGCCTAGTTACTGGGAGGGCCACAGGCTCCCTTAGTCTGTGCGACGTAATTTTTAATGACTTGGACGTGAGTGACAAAACCCGTGTCAGCTTCAGAGGATGCACAAGTCTGCCGGGAGCCACAGAAATCATAGAGTCAGCGAGGACAAAACTCCAGGAAAAAGCCAGTGGGTCAAGCCAGTGGGTCTGAGAATGGGCTTCTGGAAGCGCTTGTGATCCAGCCCCATGGCTGGCCACCCCACAGGCCGCCCGGGCTTGTGACAAGGAGGGAAACCGCGTGCTCTGCAGCAGGTGCCACCCCAGGCCTGGCCTTGTGTTCGACCGCGGCTTCCCATTTGTCATGGTGGCAAAAATATGGCAGGTGGGCTGCCCAGAACTTCCGCCAACAAGCGCAATTCACGTCATTGGACAGTATTTATGTGGGTCTAGTTTTCCTCTGTGTGTGAGAGAGAAAGAACCCATATTTCTGGAGTTTCAGAAGCTTTAGTGGCTCCTGACAGTGCTCTGGGCAAGTTGCCACCCAGCACCTCGGGGCTCAGCCAGGCTCTGTTTTATGAGCTTGCGAGTCCCTCAAAGACATCTTTATTAATGTCTGACTCCAGAGTGTGGCCTCTTAGAGTCAAGTTTCCCATATCTCTCTGATACGTTCTGCAGGGAGAAGAGGGACACAGAGGCACAAAACTCCTGGGTTTCTCTTTGTTTGCTTGATTGTTCATATTCTTCTTCTCCTCCTACTTCTCTTCTTCTTTTTCTTCCTCCGAATTCTCCTCTTCCCCCCTCCCCCTCTTCTTCTTTAAGTATGGTGCCAGCTTTCATATTGTAAAATGAAATCCCTCTCTCACTCTCCCTCTCTCTCTCACCCTGCCTGGAGGGCTATTCTGTAAGATAAACCACCTTCAATGAGGCCATTTTGTCTTTGAACAGAGAGATGAAAACCCCAATCTGAATGACCTTAAGTGAAAATGGGAGTTTATTTATTGGCTCGCGCAGTGAGAAGTCCTGGGTAGCACGAGGCTGAAGCCGCCATCATCAAATGATGAGAACAGGAGCTGGTCTGCCTCCTCCTGCTGCTCTGTCTCCAGGCGGGGCACCCACTCCTTTGCATAGTGGCTTTCAGTGACCCTGTGCCCGCACCTCTCTCTAATTGGCTCAGATTGAGTCATGTGCCCATCTCTGACCCAAATGCTGTGGTCAGAGGATGGGGATTTTCTGACCGTCACTACTAGGGTTCGGTTGCTGGTGGCATCTATTGAGTAGAAGCCGGCGATGCTGCTAAACGCCCTACTGTGCGCAGAGCAGCTCCCACAACGAAGGATTATCCAGCCCTCAGCGTCAAAAGTGCCAAAGCTGAGAAGCCCTGTTTTTGACCCTCACAGTGTCTCCATGGAGAAAGTAGCACCGATGAAATACTGTCCTCACTGGAAATTGCCCAAAGAGGTTGTGTTAACTAGGAAGCCATTTGGCACCAAGAAACAGAAAATCCAACCAACAGTGACTTACACAGACATTTCTTTTTCTCCTGTAACCAAAAATGCAGGGGCTGGCAGCTGCCGGTGTTTATGTGGTTCATGACGCCACCAGACACCCTGGCCCCATTTTTCTGCTCTGTCATCCCTACGGGTCTGGCTTTCACCTCCATGCATGTCACTATGTGGTTGTAAGAGGGTTTCTGCAGCTCCCCAAATCATGTCTGCTCAAAGCAGCCCCCAAGGGGCAGTGAGCTTGATGACATGTGATGGAGAACTTGTGATCTTCATACTTTGTCCTTTGAAATTGGGTTTTCTGGTTCTGGGTTCACTGGCCCTTCTTCCCTCTGATTCGAATCTATTTATGTTAAAAGTAAGTTAATTGGACATAGCTTGTCCCCAGCATCTTGCTGTCTTGCTTCGAGAGTTGCCTCTGGCTCTTCACCCAAACGCTACTTTTCTTGCTTTTGACAATTCCTTTGAGAAAACATTTGGGAAAATCCCACCAATAATCCTTCCCCGCGGCTCTAACTTCCCCATAAGGGCAAAAAGAACCCCTTGGACTTTAATTCGATGTTTTGACACGAGCAACTTTCTCTCAGATGGTTTTTCCACCCACAGGAAGAGTGGTAACAACAACCATGCAGTCTTGTCTGCCCGGAGTGCAGTAGATCTCTGCTAAATCACCGTTACCGCGCCAGGTCGAGGGGAAATCAGAAAATACTCACCTTGGGCTTTGTTTGAGATCAGCAAACTGAAAGTATTTTATGCGCTTCTCTGACCTTAAACAGCATCATTAAAGTGTACGCACTAGAACTCAGATGTATTAACAAATGTCACTTAATGTATTCTCTAGGATTGACTTCGTCTTTCCCCAGGGTTCTGATTCTCATCGATCGCAGTGTCTTCTGGTTTAACATAGCCTCCTCTGGGTGAATCTGAAATCTGTTCTAAGCTCCTGACAGGGCTGTTTCCTCGCTCTCGAACAGTCCCTCCTTCCCTTGTCATTCTCAGTATGGTGCCTGGGTACGAGGGAGCACACAGCCTCACGGTGGCCAAGACAAGGCACTAAGGACCCTTGGGGCAGAGGGGTCCCACATCCTGCTGCATGGTGATCCAGCGTTTGGTGTGGACATCTGGTGGTGTGTACCGTTCCTTCTGGTCTGAGGGACATCAGCCTGAGTCCACTGCTGAAGCCCTTGGTCTCTGCCATAGTCTCTTTTCCCAAAGCCCACTCTCAGGGGCTGCCTCACCTTACCCCCATCTCTCCCAGCTCAAATCCACTGTTTCTCATGGCCTTTTCTTCTTTTCTTTTCTTTTCTTTTCTTTTCTTTTCTTTTCTTTTCTTTTCTTTTCTTTTCAGATAGAGTCTTCCTCTGTCGCCTGGGCTAGAGTACAGTGACATCTTCATAGCTCACTGCAACCTCAAATTCCTGGGCTCAAGCGATCCTCCTGCCTCAGTCTCCTGAGTAGCTGGGACTACAGACCTGTGTCACCAGGCCTGGCTAATTTTCTTCTGTTTTTTGTACAGACGGGGTCTCACTCTTGCTCAGGCTGGTCTTGAACTCCTGGCCTTAAGTGATCCTCCTGCCTCAGCCTTTCATCCCATGACTTTCCATCCCTTTACAATAGCATGTGGGAATGTTTGGGTCCCCAGCATGCTGGCTATGGGCAAGCAGGCCTCCTCACCTTGCAACGTCCTTTGGCCATGACACTCCTGGTTGGATGTGACGTCACATCCTGCTGGGTCAACCCAAGCAACTGAAGGGATATTTGTGCTTCCCGTTAGGCAGGAACCTCTTGACATCACGACCCAACTCTCTCTAGGCTGTGCATACATCACAGCTCCGTGTTCCTACCTCCAAGCCAGCTCTTGACATACAAAGGGGAGTTTTGGATGGTCTCTTTTTTCCCCAACACGGATCATTCTCTCTCTATGCACTCAGAAAAGTCTAATTTCAGACACAGAGTTGATCTGTGACCTCTTTTTTATAATTTGCCTTCCCCTAAACATAGAAAGACTAGCAAGTAGGGTATCATTATCATGTATAGAGTCCATTGCTTTAATTTCTAAAAATATTTTTTCTTATTCAAGCTGAGGGATACCGACCCTACTCTCTATTTCTGTGTATGTTGTATTTTCCCCCCAAATTAAAGAGTTAAAAATAAATACCGGTAAGTAAAACTACATATGCCTATTACACTTTGAGAAGCAATCCGTTGACAGGTTTACTAGAACCTTTTGGGCTGGAGGTTGGACAGATAGAACTAAGGACTGAGACATCTGCTCTCTCCTGCCGTGGACAAGCTAACAGCTCATAGGGGCAGAAGTCTGCCACTGAAGTTTGGATGGGAAGTCGTCACAGCTCAGATCTAAGCTACTGGGGGCTCCTCCTTCATTAAAATAACAGGGAAGCCCCTAATTTAGCCAGATTCAATTTTCAACTTTTATAATTCGTTTAAAATTTGATCAACGAGTTAATTTATGACAAGGGCAAGGGGTGCCTTGCTAGCTCATCTGGTGGCACAGGCGTTATAACTTCATTTATGATTAAGGCAGCTTGTTATAATTGAGTGCAAAAAGGTGGTTTCTTGTCTGGAGTTTGGAGTCCCAAGGTGAGTGGAGAGAGGGCCGGGTGTGCCAGGCTCTCGTGTGACGCGTGGGGAGTAATGTGGGTGTCAGTCCACGAGAGGCAGAACACTGGAGGAAGGTGTGTTTTGATTAAATGCTATTGATCAAAAGCTCACCAAGGGGGTGAATAAAAACCCCGTTATGGGCCGGGCGCGGTGGCTCACGCCTGTAATCCTAGCTCTCTGGGAGGCCGAGGCGGGCGGATCGCTCAAGCTCAGGAGTTCGAAACCAGCCTGAGCAAGAGCGAGACCCCGTCTCTACTATAAATAGAAAGCAATTAATTGGCCAACTAAAAATATATAGAAAAAATGAGCCGGGCATGGTGGCGCATGCCTGTAGTCCCAGCTACTCGGGAGGCTGAGGCAAGAGGATTGCTCGAGCCCAGGAGTTTGAGGTTGCTGTGAGCGAGGCTGACGCCATGGTACTCACTCTAGCCCGGGCAACAGAGTGAGACTCTGTCTCAAAAAAAAAAAAACAAAAACAAAAACAAAAAAAAACCCCGTTATGGCAGCCTCACACCCAGGGCATCCTGAGCTTCTCCCATGGCCCTTGGGGGTTGGGAGCATGTTCTGGAGCAGGCAGGAGAAAGCAGCTGGCGTGCCTGTCCGTGCGGGTGTGGGTGACAACGTACGACTCAATGACATGTAACTCTGGAGGAAGCTCAGGTGTGCACCAGACAAGGCTAACAGGCACCAAGGGCTTTGAGTTTGCTCAATAGCTCAGGACATAGCAGGGGCGTGTGTGCGTGTGCGTGTGTCAAAGTGAGGACCTGTGTGTTTATCTATGAATGTGGGTGATTGTTTGAATGAGGAGGAATGTGTAAAAATCTGTGCGTGTGTGTCTGTGTGAGAATGTGGGAGAATATGTATGTATCTGTGTGTATGTAAATAGAGAAATTCGAATATATCTATGAATATTAGTGTGTCTTTGTGGATATGTGTAGACTTATAATGTATTTGCGGGGGAAATACGTGATTCTGAGAAGATGTATATGTGTTGGGGGGGTGTGAATGTATGTGATGTTGTGAGTGTGGGGACGTGTGTATTTCTGTGAATGTGCATGTCTGGGGGGATGGGGGGATGGGGGGAATTTGACTCCATCTATGAATGTGAGTGTGTTCACGTGAACGTGTGTGTACGTGGGAATGTGCCCCATGTGTGTGAACATGGGGAATGTGTGTGCATCTATGTGTGTGAATGTGGGGAAGGCATGTGCTGGTACGTGTGAATGTGAGGACACGTGTGTTATCAGTGGATGTACGTATGTGCCTGTGTACTCAGAGAGGGGGAAATGTGACTCTATCTACGGTGTGACTGTGTTAATACAAACGCCTGCTCACCGTGAGTGCGTGTCTGTGTGTGCATGTGCACAGATCTCTGGACACATGTGCCTCTGTGCGTGTGCAAGAATGTGAGGGGACATGTGTATATCTGTGAATGTGTATGTGTGGCATGTGTAAGTGTGGAGGGATGTGTGTATACCTGCAAGCGTGTGTGCATGTGTGCATGCACGTGTGTGTGAATGTGGGGGAAGCATCTCTGCATGTGTGCATGCATGTGCTGTGTGTGATCATGGGGACACGTGTGTCTCCCTGTGAGCCTGTGTACATCTGCATTTCTCTGTGCATGCATGCACCCACCCACCACAGCTGTGCACAGCACCCAGGTCCGCACAATGGCTGCAGTTTGAATCTGGCATTGGGGTTCTTTGTGACAGGCTCTTTCCATATTTTTCATCCCTTGTATTATTCCTGTATGCAGTCACTCGCAAATATTTGTGGAGCATCTCGTAAATGTTGGGCCCTGGGAACCCAGTGGCAAAGATGCAGCCACTGTCCCTGCCTGCACTCAGACCATGAAGAGACAGCCTCTCTGTGTCCCAAAGCTTGTGTCCAAGTCCCAAGGCCAGTCGTGCTCTGCGACATCCTCCCAGGAGAGCATGGAGCGTGGCTGACCCAGGAGAGTGGGCTCCAGCACCCTCAGAAAGCTGGCAGCAGTCGCCTCCTGGCCACTGCGCCCCTCCCTCCGTGCTTGTCAGCCCACCCCACGCAGCACCCAGAGCTCTCTCCCATCTCAGCTTCTTCAGAACAGCTGTCTGATTGGTACGTCTGGTCATGTGTAACATACCTGATCAACATATCATTGCAGTAAGGATGTTATTTTTATTACACCATTAAACATCGAAGGTGACTTCTGAGAAGTACTTGTTCTGTGCCTACCACTGTATCCAGTGCTCTAAAAGCCCTCGATTATCTCATTTAATGCTTAAATCTCCCATGACCCAGGAATTATCATCCCCGTTTAGCAAAGAAGTAGCCAAAGCCCAGAGAGGTGCAGTGATTTGCTAAAGGTCACACAGCAGACGAGCAGCCAGGCAGGGATCTAAACTCAGGCTTGTTGAACTCCAGGGCCCACGCCAGAGCATGGGGTCCTAGAGATCTAATATGAGTCTGTCACTCAAGGCCCTCCCAAATCTGTCCCTAGCAGCCTTCCCAGGTCTGTTCTGAGTCCCATACAGCCAGGGCAGCTGCCCTACTGGTTTCTCACCAGGTCTCCTGCCTGGGACGAAAGACTCGTAGGGCAGCTCTGTGCAAATTAGGAAAAAGTGCCCCATCTGGGTAGGTACAGCCTGCACCGGGGGGGGGGGGTGTCTGTGAGCAGTGTGCAGTGGTCCCCAGGCCCTGTGCCCTCTGTTGAGCACCCTGAACCCAGAATGTGGCCGTCCTGCCCCGGCCTCTGCTGACCCAGGCCCTGATCTTGGCAGATCTTTAGTCCTGCGCTGCAGCCGGTGCAAGCCACACGCACAGCCTCGAAGGCCCGGTTCAAATGCAGTTTCCTCCAGGAAGGCTTCTTGGCTTCACCCTACCCCTCTGGAGCAGTGGGGACACTGTTTTTCCTCCCTCAAATCACTGACGACTGTCTGCTTTGCATTAGAGCTGCTTGCAAGCAACTCTCAGCCCACTGCGAGAGTGTAACACTCGCTCACCCCTGTAGCCATCACCAGTGATTGTTATCACTCCTGTTATTAGCACACTTATAATTCCACCTGAGAGCTTCCTATGCGCTTGGCATTGTGCTTAGTGCTTTCTTAGCTTTATTTGCATGAACCCTCACAGCAACCCTGCCAATAGGTAGTTACCATACCCACTTTACAGATGAGGAAACTGAGGCTTACAGAGGTTCAATCACGAGGCCAAGATCACACAGCTATGAAATGACAGAGCCCAGCCTTGACCCCGGGATCCCACTGGTCCTAAAGTCATTGTATTTGACCACTGCTTAATACTTTTGCAGGAATCTGTTGATGAACAATTTTTCCTGATGATGTTTATGCTTTAAAAGAGGACTGAGTTGAGAGAACAATGCTTAACCCCGAAGAATGAATCAAATAGTGGGATTCCAGGCGCTGTGGCTCGGCTTGGGGGCAGAGACTTGGACCAGAGAGGCATTTTCAGGGTCTTCCGATCACAGTTCACAGGAAGCTGCCGCATGACAGGCTGGCCCGGGTCACGCTCTCCCTTTCTGGAGGCCCCTTTTAAATCCGATGTTGTGACAGAGGGTTATGACACGCCTCCCCTAATGTGGGTCTGGGACAAATTTTAGCCATTCAGTTGCATTTAATGTAGTTGTGGTTTTATAGCTGTGTGCCTTGTCTTCAGCTGCCCCAGCCCTCTCCCCGGCCCCGGGGAATAGGCATATGAAATAAATCTGTTACATGAGCCAGGGAGACGTCGTTGGCATCCTCATTCCAGCTTCGGAAAAAGCGGGAGAGCAGCAGAGTTCTGGAGCTTTGCCCTGTGAACAGCTTGGAGGAACGTTGTGTTTCCAGGATGCAAAGAGGGAGGGAGGGAGGAGGTGTGGGAGAGAAATGTCACCATGGCAGCCCCCACCGTACTCATGGCTGCTGCTGGGCAAGGGCCCGTGGCTCTCCCTTTCCCGGTGAGCTCAGGGTCTGCCCCCAAGAAAGCTCAGGAAATGACTGTCAGATGCATAATGCTGACCAGGCCACTCTGCTCCGTTTTCCTTTTCGATCTACTCCAGGGTTTCCCAGCCTCAGCACTGTTGACATTGTGGGTCATTCTTAGTTAGGGGGTGGGGCAGTTCTGTGCACTGAGGGATGTTTAGCAGAGTCCCTGGTCTCTACCCACTAGATGCCAGTAGCAAACCACCCCTCCTCGTCGCGACAACCAAAAATGTCTCCAGACATTGCAAAGGACGGGCTTGGAGTGAGGGATGTGGGTGGCAAAATTGCCGCTGGTGAGAACTAATGCTGTCATCCTACAGCTATGGAACAGGGTGCTAAGCTCCCCAACGAGAAAAGATGGAAGAACAGCAACCTGGCATTCCTTTCCCTGCGAGATCTGGAGCCATCATACCTGGGAAATGGCAATTCTTATTCTGGTTATACCAAGGTTATCTGGTGAATGGCAATGAGAGGTGTTCAGAGGCTGTCGTGATGTTATGACCCGGGAAGCCGCACCTCCACTCACACTTCCTGCACGCCTCCTGTGTGCTGGGCATCGTGCTGGGTGGACAGGGACTCCCTGTTCATCCTTCTGATTTGGGGCTTTGGAATGACGACACAGGGCTGTTCTTCAATGATTCATCCCATGACATGGGCATTCATTAGGGGATGAGAGTTTTTATATGACTGATCCCCTTTAATGCTCACAACCACCCCAGGAGGTTGGTGATAACAAGTAAGCCAAGGACCAGATATGTTAAGAAACTTATCTAAGATTACACAGCCAGTAGGTGATGGGGCTTGGCCTCAATCCAGCAGGACTGGGCTCTAGAACCTGCAGGGATTTCTCTCTTCCATATATAACAGTTGAAAGAATTACATGCTAACAGCCATAAACCCCCCCACCTAGATTCTATAATTAATATTTTGCTATACAGATGCTCGTCAATGTTATGATGGGGCTACATCTGGGTAAACTCATTGTAAGTCAAAAATATCGTAAGTCAAAAAGGCATCCTAAGTTGAAGCTATTGACTTAGAATGAGCTTACGATTTCTACTGAATATGTATCACTTTTGTGCCATCATAAAGTTGAAAAATCATTAAGTCGAACCATCATAAGTCAGGGAGCATCTGTACTTGCTGTATCCCATATCTAGCCTCTATCCGTTCATCAATCCAGTTTATTTATTTGTGTGCGTGTGCATTTCAAAGTAAGTTGCAGACATCTGTGTACTTTAACCATAAACATATCAGCTTGCATATTATTCACTAGGGTTTAATATTTGTTTATAGCTTTTTTAAATATAAAATTTACATCCATGAAACGCATAAATCTTAAACATGCCAGTACACACGTTTTGACAAATGTGTATAGCTTTGTAGTGCACAGCCCTTATCAAGAGGGAGATAATTACCATCTCCCCATCAAGTTTCTTCATGCCTCTGCTGGCCAGTTCCTGCCTCCAAACCACAGAAGCAAGTCCTCCTCCATTTTTTTTACACAGTGGATTAATTTAGACTGTTCTTGAACTTCTAAAAATTTCAGTCATACTGTCCTCTTTAGTGTAAGGCTTTTTCACGCAGCATAATACTTTTGAGATGCATCCATGTTGTTGCATGTAGCAATAGTTTGTTCCTTTTTATTGCTGAATTCCATTATATGACCATGCCACATGTTGTTTACCCATTCTCCTCTTTATGAAGACCAGGGATGTTTCTAGAGTTTTGATTATTATGTATTAAAATACTATGAACATTTTTGCACAATTCTTCGGAGAACATATGCTTATATTTCTCTTGGGTAAATAGCTAGGACTGAAATAATGGACCACAGGGTCGCTATATGTTCAGATATATTTTAAAAAACATGAACCTTCCCCAAAGCCACCGTATCATTTTACCAACAATGTCTAAGAGATCCAGTGCTCCACATCCTGGCCAACATTTCATGTTGTCAGTCTTTTTGGTTTTAATTCTTCAGGTGGGTGAGTCATGATATCTCAATGTGGTTTTAATTTGTATTAAATTAAAATTTTTCTGATGACTAATGATGTTGAGCACTTTTCCATGTATTTATGGGCATTCATATATCTTCCTTTGTGAAATATTTGTTCTTTTTTTCTTTAAAAAGTTGGGTTGTTTGTATATTTAATTTTGAGTTGGAGGAGTTCTTCATATATTCCAATACCAGTCCTTTGCCAGATATAGAATTTAGAGTCTGTGGTTTTAACTTTCAGGAGGAGAGCAATGAAGAGCCATGGGATGTTCATACTGTTCATTCTGAAGAGGGAGATGCTTAGGTTGGTATGAGTTAGCTCCCCCTCCCCCGCACACTCTGACTGTGGCTGGTGAGATCACCAAGCTGAACAGTGCTTTGCACGATCAGGAATAGACAAGGTGAGAGAATGAAGAGCTGGGAGAAAAAGAAAAAAGGAGAGAAAGTAGGAATTGGCCAAGAAAGAAGTTGCATGGAGCTAAGCTCGTGAGGCTGTGTCCCACTTCCAGCTTTTCTGGACACAGGTTTTACTTTGCATGGAGGTGTTACAGACTCTTTTGTGTCGAGCCCTGTAGATTTAGGGTCTCTGATAGTCACTGTGGCTGTTCACCAAATATTTCTGGCTATCCTCCTTTCTGGCACAAGAAAGGACTACATTTCCCTGCCTCCTTTGAAATCATCACGGCCAGGTGACTTGCTTTGGCCAATGAAATGTGAGCAGAAAAGTTTAAGAGCCCATGCAATTCTTGCTTTCCGTATTCCCTTCATATTATTGTGGTCATCACAGTAGTATTTCAGCAAGTGTCACAGCAAGTGTTAACAGCTAGTGTTACAGCGATTGACCGAGGAAAGAACCGAGCGGCACACAGAGAGTCAGAGAATCAGCCTTTATTCCTCCGGGGGGCTCAGAGGGGCATGCCACCAAATTCCGAGCCACGCTTCCTTGTTCTCCAGTTTTATACCTTTGGTGGGATTCAAAAAGCGTCCAATCAGCAACAAGCTTTAACATCCAATCAGCAACAAGCTTTAACATCCAATCAATAACAAGCTTTAACATCCAATCAGCAGTGGGATTCAAAAAGTAACGAATCAACAGTGAGTTCAGCCATGGGGCCCCAGGGTGGGGGGTTTTCCCTGTCAGTAGCCTGGGTCTCCAAGCGATCACAGTGAGCAGAACCCCTGCTGACGTGGGCTAGATCTGCAGCATCCTATGAAATAAACTTGCACTGAGATTTTGTGGTTGTTACTGCAGCATAACCTGGCCTATCCTGATTGTTGGAGAATCCCTTTCTCTAAGAATAGGCTGCCTAAGAGGGACAATGGGATTTACATGGCTTGTCTCTTTCTTTCCTCATCTTTATACACATGTCTTCACTACTCTGGGAAACTGATAGCCTGATTTCTTACAGCAAGTGAATAAACATAACAGCTGGAACTTGAGCTTGCCGTTAACTTCATTCTCTCCCCTTGGTCTTTTTTTAAACAGCAGGAAAGTGGTTTTGATTTTTAATGTATGATCATGAACAAAGCAAATTAGGGCAAATTTTAATGCAAGAAATAACAAAACAAAATTTAATTCTGTTTTGAAATAGGGATGAAAAATATAGGAATCAGGAGAACTCACAGCTCCCATGGGATCCTAAAAGGGTTAGCATTGGCAAGTTAAGCAGAATCTTCCCTGAGAAGATAGGAGACAGGAGGAGAAGCACAGTATCGTGGTGATTATAAGATTCTTCTCTCCGAGATGAACAAGACCCAGCATTCAGATCACTCACAAAAGAAGAAAGGGATCATCCAGCCAGACTGCATCCAGCTTCTCTTTATATACCAAGCCCCAATAAGGCTGATGTTTGTTAACTAGTCCTTGCCCATTAATCATCAGCAAATCCATAACTTTCCAACTTGATGTGTCCAGTTTAAAGCTAATGGCTCATTAAACGTTTCAGACTCTTTAGCATATCAAAGGGCTGTTGACAAAGGGCCTCACTCTTAGCTTTGGGAATTAAAGAGTAAATAAAAGTCCCATTGATTCTGTGCAATTCGACAAATATTTATTGATCACTTTACAAGGCTCAATGATTACTGTTCATATACAACTGTGTCCAAAATAAAATAAGTGGAGGACTGGTTAAATCCCAGGAATGAGAAGTGTCCACAGAGAACCAGTTGGCCATTTTTTTTCCATCAGCAAATGTTCGCTCATCACATGTCAACCTTGTCCTCTGCTCTGGAACAATGGTGGCAGCCACGCATCAGAAATTGTGAGATCCTCACACAAGCGGTGATGTTTTTGATTGTGATAGCAATTTTCACTTTTTCACCCAGCCTGGCTTCTTTCAGGGGCTTGGCTTCTGGACCTGGAATCATTTTTGTGGCCATATCAATATCCTTCGTGATAGCCCAGCTTACATCCAATGGGTAATGATCTGCTATTGTGATTACCGTTCATTTTGCAATTTTATTTCAATCAAAAGAGTAAGGCTTAAGGGTTGTAGCCCTACTCAACTCCCCAGGGCTGAGATCTTAACTCCCTGGGCTGGGAGCCCCTGGTGAACACACATGGAACTGATTTAGTGGCCAGACAGCCTAACAGCAGACAGAACTGCACTAAAGAAACTGGCTTCTCTGTGGGCCCGTGTTTCCAGACTGTGTATGCAGCTAACAGTATGGAGCCAGTATTGGATGCCGGAAACAGCCATTGACTCTTCCTTTATTATCTCATTTAATCCCTACAACAACCCTACAAGGTAGGTATCGTTTTTTATCTCCACTTTACAAATGAGAACACTGAGGCACAGAGACTCAGGGCCACTGAACTTGTAAATGGCAGAGTCACGATTTGCTCTCAGTAGGCCTGACCCCACGATCATCCCTAAATTTTAAGAAAATTGGACCACAACCAGGGTACGAAGAAGTCTGTAAAGGGAATCACAGGCCTCTCGGCACCTTGCCGTGGTGTAAAGTGAGGCAGGCAGGCTCCACTGAACACATCTAGGCTGCATGTTCTGGGACGGATGTAAAAGGGCATTTAAAAATAACCCGGGTGATTTAAAACTTACCATGTTGTGTATTGAACAATCTTGAAGATTGGTGTAAAACGAAGAGGGGAAGTCATAAGACAACATGTGTAGCAGAATCACATTTTTGTAAGAGCAGGAGAGCTATATTTCTGCACATAAATATGAAGAAAAATGCCAAGAAGTTGCTGGAACGATATGCACAAAACTGCACTGACCTCTGGGGAGGGAAGCAAGATGCAGAGAACAACGAAGAGAGAATTTTCCCATTTTGCTTCGTGGAACTGTGGTTTACTCTGACTCTTTTACAAAAAGAATAGAGTCATGTATTATTTATAGCATTTTTTAAAATGCATCTGAGTTAAAAAGATAGTAACAAGTGTTGGGTAGGGGCTGGAGAAACTGGGATTTGGACTGTATAATGGTGCAGCTGCTTTGGGAAACAATTCGGTGGCTCTTTAAAATGTTAAGCATAGAGTTACCACGGGACCCAGCAATTGCACCGAAAAACGTGTACACAAGGCTCACAGCAGCTTTCACGACTGCCAAAAAGTGAGAACAATGCAAATGGCCATCCCCTGGCGAATGGGTAAATAAAATGTGATATAGCCGTGCGATGAAATATTACTCAGCCAGCAAAAGGAATGAAGTCCTGAAACACGCCACATCATGGATGAACCTTGGAAACATCATGCTAAGGGAAAGAAGCCAACCACCAAAGACCGTATATTATGTGATTCCATCTGTATGAAATGTCCAGAGTACACAAATCTACAGAAACAGAAAATATTTAAGTGTCTGCCCCAGGGTAAGGGTGAGGGTGTGGGGAAGGGAAGTGATTGCTAATGAATACCAGGTTTCTTTTTGGGGCAATAACAATGTTCTAAAATCAAATTGCCATGATGATTGCCTAACTCCATGAATATTGTAAAAAACTACTGAACTGTACCCTTTAAATGGGCAAATTTTATGGTATATGAAATATATCTCAGTAAAGCTGTTATTTTAAAAAATCTGTACAATGTACTTCCTCATTCATTGTTATAGACTATAACATTTTTAAATATCATTCTTGATTATAAATGAGATATATTTATTATAAAACATTTACATAGTATAGAAACAGATAATATAATAAGAATTATATTAATTCTTAATATAATTTAAAAAATAAAAACTACCAGGTTTATAATATTTAGAAACTAATTTATATATTTATCAAAAATTTATAATAAAATGACACCTGCTCACTGTAAAAATTTGGAGAATATAGAAGACAGTTTCTTCCCTCTGAGATGTGTGGTCTCTCCCTCTGGAAATTACAGAAGCAGTTTCATCAACTCTTTATAGGCCTCTAAAATTTTTCTGTGCACATACAAGCATGCAAAGCATATATATATGTATATATATACATACAAATGTGTATATGTGTGTCTATATACATACACATTTAATTATATGTATGTATCCTTTTAAAAATAATTGGGATCACACAATACACACTAATATGATTCCTGAATTTTAAAAAAGTGAGCAACTTATCTTAGAGATCTTTCTATATCAATGCCTATGGATCTAGTTCATCTTTTTAATAGCTGCATAGCATTCCACAATGCATCAGCCTATTCTGTTTTTCTTTGACACAGTCTCACTCTGTTACCCCAGCCAGAGTGCAAGTGGCATGGCCATAGCTCACTGCAACCTCAAACTCCTGTGCTCAAGCGATCCTCCTGCCTCAGCCTCCCGAGTGGCTACAGGAGCGTGTCACCACGTCTGGCTAATTTTTCCATTTTCTGTAGAGATGAGGTCTCCCCTTGCTTAGGCTGGTCTTGAACTCCTGAGCTCAAGCGATCCTCCTGCCTCAGCCTCCCAGAGTGCTAGTATTACAGGCGTGAGCCACCTTTCTTTCTAGTTGTGTCCCGTGTTTTCTCTGGCTGACGCCACTGTGTCCGACACTGAGTTTAGCTGTGGAGTTGTTTCCTAGGAGGGGCGTCTCCAGGTCAGATCTAAACAGGGCAGGAGAGACCTGTTAGTCTAGACCCTCCCAGACTTTTGTTTGGTTTTTATTTAAAAAGCCAATTCATACCCATGGCTCAGCATTCAAAAGCACAACAGGGTGTGCAGTGAAAAGTAAGTTCCCTTCTGCCCCTACTCACTCATCCCTGGAGCGACCCATCGCTGCCAAGTGTCGGTCCCTTTGTGAACCTTCGTGAAAACAGCATAATCAATCGGGTGGGCAGTGCCTTGTAAAGTGGCCTTTTCGAGGTGCCGGTACAAATGGGTGCCTCGGTTCTTAGAAGAAGTCAAGGCAGAACATTTCCTCTTGGTAAATATCAAACAGCTTTCAAAAGTGAAATAGTCAAATAGTTCCCTTGTCCCAGAATTGGGCGGCGTAGCCAAACTGCACTTGGGAACTCTATAAGGAATTCTTATCACTGGGGCGGTGACACTGCCTAGGAAAGATTTACTGTCACACACACGCACGCACGCACGCACACATGCACGCACACGCACACGCACACGCACACAGCCTGGTCAGGTAGAAAGTTGCTGGGATCTTGAGTCAGACAGGCTAGATTTGCATCGCAGCTCCATCATTTATAAACCATGAGCCTGAGTTATCAAGTCTCTCTGAACCGTAGCTTCCTAGGCCGGGAACTTGGGATACTGTTGCCCACCCGGCAGCGTTAGAGGCAGCAGGCAAGGGCTGGGATGAGGTGACTAAGATCCTCATCTGGGGAGCAAAATTTAAGGGGTGCCAAAAAACTCAGCAATCACGATAATCAAGTGGGTTTCATATACCATTTCAAAAAATCAAATTAGCAAACTATGATGCTTTTATAAATACAGTTTTATTGGATTTTACTGGAATTAAAGATGATTTATGCAGAGCTTCTAGTTCAGCACCCGACACTTACAAATCAGTGCATTTCGGGTGAATCACGGAGCTTGGGTGGAGGGTGCTGGGCGGATCCTTGGTTCACATGCTACTTAATTTAAAACAACATCTCTGGTTTCTCTCCTGTCCACCCCCCTCCCACTCCTCTTCCCACTGTGCACAAAGGAAGTGGGGCTCCGTCCTCAGGCCATTTATCAGAGTGTCAGATTAAAATTATGTAACAGGAAGTTTTCTGTTCATATTGTAATATAACCGAATCACCAGTTCTCTATTGATAATTCATTATGTGTTGCCGCTCTCACGCTGCAACTCTGAAATGCTTTTTGCCATAATGATTTTATACCCCACTTCTATAATGGCCTCCCGACGGTGTCGATCGGCTCCCCTTCCGTGTACAATAATATTATTCTGCAATCCGTCTTGGGAGAATGCTTAAAAGCTTTCTCTCATTTTCTCCATTTAACTCATGTATTATCTGAGTTTTTACATTAAATGGCCATTCTTAATATCCCATGACATGTCACCTCTTTTCTAGAGAGGACACTGATACAGTACTTACGCGATTCCAGAATCTATACTAATCGAATCACGCTTTCCCACTTCAGCCGAGAGCAGTTCGTTCAGTGCCACGGCATTTAATCTGGAGAAAGAACTTATGAAAGAGAACAAAAACAATTTAAGCTGCAGTTGGTTAAATGCGAACGTGATTGATGCAATTTGTTTTATAAAAAGGAATTAGCAGATATTGAAGTCAAGTTGTGGAATGAAGGTCAAAAAAGCTCAGATTTATTGCCCGCGTACAACCGACAACAATGCCGTTTTAAAAGCCGAACCTGGGCAAATCGTGGATAAACATTTGAGTTTTGATACTAAAGGAGAAGAAAGGCTACAGCTCAAGCTTTAAATCTACACTATGATCTAGTAATTTAAAAACACTGAAATCCATCATTGAAATCCTGATACTTTACCCAAGACTCAAACCACTATGTTTAATCTGCGCTTCCCTGCACCGCCTTGAGCAATAAGCTAGAAAGCCTATTTAAGCACCTATTTTAAGGGAGAAAGAATGTCTGATCATTGACCCATCTTCCCTGTAGAATTCAAACACAAAACGGAAAAGTTGAAGCCCAAATTCCTTTAAGGCATAAAGGGATATAACTGGCTTTTGCCTTGAGGACCCTGGGCTGGGAATATTTTGATTTCCAGAGTCAGGGACCCCCAAACCTGCAGGCTTATTTCTTTCTTGTGCAGATAGAAAGTTCCATCTCACTAATGGATTGAGGGCAGGACATGGGATGCGTTTGGAGGCCAGTAATGGAGAAGATGCTCATTTCAATCCGAGAGTGGCTGGGATCTGAGAAGAGGGCAACGGGTGAAGGCAAAGGACAATAAATCATCCCTCCTATTGACATGGGCACCAGCCCTGGGAAAATGGATGAATGCGATTGACCTACCTGGAATCTAAATGGTGCCGACCCATTTAGAGGCTCCCCTGAGTCTTGGCACCAGATAGATGCAGGTTTGGATTCTGTCTCTGCCACGTAACAGCCGTGTGACTTTGGGCAAGTCACTTAACCTCTCTGAACCTCAGCTTCCTCATTTGTATAAAGGGGGTGACAATAGCTACCTTGTAGGGTTGCAGTGAAGATGATGGACATAATATATGTAAAGCACCTCACAGGGTGTCTGGCACATAGCAGGTGCTCAACAGAGTGGTAGCCCCATACCACTGTATGGGCTCTGTGTAGCATAGATGTCCTTGTGTGGTCAATTATAACTTGATGGATTGCCACAGCCAAAATTTCAAACAGCTAATTGGATTGTAAATTGGCTTGTTTATTCCATTTAAAAACAACATACAAATACATTGAGAAATTAAAATTACGGGAAGACTTCATATAATGGAATTTGTTTTGCACTTTAAAAATTAATCTTCAAAAACTCCACTTTGCCATTTCGGGTTGCCAGGGTGTCATTGGCAAAGACCTCGATAGAGAAAGATGCTTTGCCACCTCCTTTATCCAAAGGTATTTATTTTATTTTATGCTTGCATTCTGGCTCACGGAGCCTCTTTGCTGGCATTGCGTTAGATGATAAATCCATTTGTTTGGGCAACTTGAGGAGGGAAATTTGCCCAGAAAACTGGCTGG
>VBSM01003206.1:6873618-6896573 GCA_008086735.1 Cheirogaleus medius
CTAAGCAAGGCCGGTAGCAGAGAGCTACCATCACACGTTTATGTGCAGTCAAATAAATCTGGGCCAGTGACCTCACCACGCACAATTTATTGTGCGGCTGTCACCAGGAGCCATCTGTACAGATTCAGGACGACAGGGCGACTTGTCGGACCTTTTCAACTAGGAGTACCTGTAATGTGAACTTTCTTCCATGCTGGTTATTCTATCAGATCCCTCGTTTGTGTCTTTTGCCTTGGTCGCGGTAATCCAGCCGCCTGCTGTACTGGCTCATTTAAACGGCGCCTGCTTATCCCGGGTCCTGTTTGCTGTTAGCATACTAACCAGCCAGGGCGCTGGGTGTCTGCCGGCTCCGAGGCCATGCAGACATGTCCTTCTCCCCCTGAGCGAATTCTGCACTAGAAGGACCAAGGCCTATAGGGGATGCAGCCAAACCTGTCCTCCCAGGACCCACTGGCAGAGCGCACAGGTCTGGATTTTCTGAAGGCTTTTAAGAGGACATGAGGAGGATAGAGATTGAAGAGGCACCTGGGTTACTTCATTGAGACTCAGTTTCCTTTTCTTCTGCGTCAAGTGTCGCAAGATTGTATTTACTGGGCTCCGAGAATAAATAGGGAGTGGAATAGTAATGCACTTGTGCAGGGCTTGTGATGCTTAGCCTGGTTTTATTTTATTCACAGACTCTCTCTGAGGCTCCTCTTCATCAAATATGCCAATCTGTCTTGGGGGAGTCTTATTTTATAAAGTGTTTGCCTTAATTCTCATCCATTTGGATAGCTTCCGATAGAGTGGGAGAATGTTCTCAGTAAGGGTAATCGTGTAGGCAGTATTGTTTCTGAAAAGGAATTTAATAGCAACAGCTAAGCTCTCAATTAGAGCCAAGTTATAAGGATTTGCTGCTAATCTAAAACGGGGGCCAAGCGCATTGGTAAAAACCCACCTGACGTCTGTGGCTCTTGCATTCTGCGTATCGCAGGAATGCGCCTCCTTGCCGGATTTAGATATTGGAAATGCCAGATGATTAGATTAAGACAATCATTTTTATATCTATCTCTGTGATTGTTTGCTCTCTGCCAAATCCTCAGAAGCACTTGAACTCCACACGGAACTGGCAAATGGGGCTTCGGATTGATTGAAACGTACAGGACGTTGCCAGAGGGCCGCATAGTTAAAATAAAATATACATACAGGGCACACGAGGAGGCGGCTATCAGCCACTGTTAAGTTAAGCAGGGCTTGTCATATGGAATTTCAAACTCGGAGCTTCATTGGATCGTGTAATAATCTGCTGCTAAGTGCATGTGTAGTTTGAGGGTTTCCCCCTAGCCTGAGTTCTGCAAAACCATCGTAAAGTTTCCAGAAAGAACAGAGCTATTCTTCTGTGGAGCACCTGATTCTGCCCTACAAGGGCTCTCCTTTGTCGGAAGCTGGTGATTTAATTAGAACTGCTTTAAGTCAAGGTGTGCTTTTTTTAAAAAAATTTTTTTTTACCTGAAACGTGGCTTTACCTGAAAGAATTGCCACCTGATCTTTGCATGAAGCCAGCGCTCTTTGCTTCTCAGAACTTTGCAAACCTGTCAGGGGCTCTCATGTGACTCCGAGGTGCTCTTTAAATGAAATTATGAGGCATTATCAGATCCGAGCTGTTCTTTTGCTGCAGTGAGATCATTTCTGGAGGCAAGACACCTGGCTGGCCTCGAGTAGTGATTAATTTTATGTGTTTGGGGTGCAGTCATCACTCAGAAAAAAAGGTGGAGGGTGGGGATGATAGATGATGGGCAGGAAGGAGATGGCCCGTGGAACCGTTCTACATCATCAGTTCCTTTGATCGCTGGCAGGAGTTCAGAGATAACTTCGTTGCATCTGCCCAGAATATACAAATACCATAGACTTTGCAGAGCTCCCTTCTAAAAAGAGTTTGAGGACCACAACGCCTGAACAGCTGGAGCTGAGAAAGGTTCCCATTGGCTTTTCATGTGTGTCTTCAAAAATAACATTGCACCAGCCGGGCATGGCGGGGCACGCCTGTAGTCCCAGCTACTCAGAAGGCTGAGACGGGAGGATCGTTTGAGCTCAGGAGTTCAAGTCCAGCCTGGGCAACACTGAGTCCCCACTCTCTAAAAAAAACAAAAACAAAAACAAAATAGCATGAGTCGATCTATATTTTGCATTTAAGGTATGTTTGCTTAGATGTGGGCATGGTGGGTGGATGTGGACTGCCTAGAGCCCCCTTTAGGACTGAGGCGTTCATTGGCCACCCCCAGTCCCCACCCCCATCCCACCTTGGAGTGATGGTGCTCACAGCTGCATCCCTCCCTGGGCATGAGGGAGATGCCTGACTCAGGGTTATATGCCCTCCCTGGAAGTTCATTTCCAAAGACTGGTCAGGGTTGGGGCACACAAGTTCAGCCTCCTTGTGTCAATCTGGGACAATTCTAAAGGCTCATCCCAGTATCCACAACCTCTATGGCATGAGATGTGGTCTCTGTTGCCACTGCAACCCTCCCCAGCTCTCCCTGCATTCCTCACCCCCCCAACAGGTGCTGTTTCCGAGATCACACCCTGCATGCAAATCTCCATCTCAGAATCTGTTTCCAGAAAATCCAACCTAACACGCTGCTCACCTATATGAAAGTGTATATATGGTTATAGTATAGTGGTAGATAATTTTTGTCTCCCCAAATTGATATTCAAGTTAAAAAAAAAAGATCCAGCCAGAGTGACAGATACACAACGGTGCGTAGATAACCAGTTTCTGCCGCTTTGATGGGAAACTGCTGTCTGGTGAGAGCTGGCCTCCGTGAGCAAGGACATTACTGAACAACTACTAATCAGGAAAATGATACATGGATTAAAGTAAACACTCCAAAAGCATTTTTGTTCAATCAAAGAGATTTAAGGGCAGGGATGCTTATACCAACCAGAGGAGAAAAAAAATACCCCTTTTGTACTTCAATTAGCAAACAATAATTTGGATAATTGGAAGCAAATGTTTCTTCTTTTATCCTATGAATTGCACAGTTCTTTGCCCGCTGCTGTCCCCTGCAGGGTAGAAAAAAATCAAGTCAGAAGAATGTGAACCTTCACGAGCCACGAATCTCTGCGATCGCAGCCCAGGGAGAGAGAGGTGGCGTCCGAGGGGTGGGCACTTCTACCTACGCCGTCTCCCAGGAAGTGGCCGTGTTTTCTGGAAGATCTTTTCTGAGACATCACGCCAAGGATACTAGCTGGAAGCCATCTCTGAAGCCCCCACAGCCAGCTTCATGGGCTGCTTTGGTTCAATGTGGCAGCGCAGACAGACAGCTTGCGTCTTCCAGGTGAAGGACTGACGGTGTTTTTGAGAAACCACAGCAGAGCAGCCAACCTGGGCTGGACGTCGGCAAAGCAAATGTTCTCTCCACTGGCGGAGTTCTAAGAGCTCTGTAGCAAAAGACTTGAGGAAATGCTCGGGGCTCAGGTAAGGACAGAGAGCCAGTGACTCAGAACGAATGTTCCAGAAGCAGCTGCTTTCTGAGATGAAAGCAGGGCTGTGGATGTGCTAATGGGAGACTTGAAAACACTACTAAGCCTCCCCATGGGTCCTCCTGGGACCAGAACTGCAGCCAGGGCCACACCGTCCTCTCCCAGGAAAGACCGCTGGGCACAGGGGTGGGGGTGGGGTGGGGTTCTGCTCCTGTTCTGACTTCGCTTTGTCACCCCTGACTTCCCAGGAGCCCGAAAAGCACCTCTCTGGAAGAAATGTGCCATCTCCAGGGTGAAGAGACTTGGCTTTGTGATTTTTTTCTGGGTTCTAAGTACAAAATCTAAACCCTCAGCCCCACCTCTTCCCATCTTCACCCTCATCTTTCTCTCAACATCCCGTCAGTTTCAGCTGATTGTACCCTCTGCCTTGTCTCTGTACCCTCAGGGGATGACAACAATGATACTTTACCTAAAATAGTTCATTTAATCCTCATAACAATCTCGCAAGGCGAGTATTATTATTCTCCCATTTTATAGATGAGAAAACTGAGACTGAGAAGTTCAATCACTTGACCACCATCACACAGTCAGTGTGGGTAGAATCGGGCTGAGGGCTTCAGCTTCCTGGGAGCAGACAGCTCACAGACCCCTCCCTCACCTGCATAGCACAGGGAGGGAGGGACAGGAGAGAGGGGTGTAGACCAGACACCTCCTGTGAAAAGTGTTGACCCCTTAGAAGCCAGAAAGCCAACATCGGTAGGCAGGCGCTGATGTTATGAACACTTCTATCTTAGATCCTGGCGGGGGTGGGCGGGGGTGCAGAAATGGCCTATGAGATTTATTCACTCACTCATTCATTCATTCAACATTTACACAGAACCTACCCTGTCGGTCCCAGGCCGGGCACACAGGTTGGTCATGGCCCCAGTCCTAGAGGCCCCCACAGTGTGGTCGGGAGAGGGGTCTGTGGTCTTGGGAGTTTCGTCTCCCTTCACGGCTGCGCTGAGGGGTCGCGGGCTGGCTGGGGACCAGCTCTCCCCGAGAAGCCGGTCGGCTGTGGAGTGCGCATCTGCCAGCTGCCCTACATTTTCCACTGATGGGGACACCGTGCACCGGTCTGTTTCATCTCTAATGTCTCGTCTTCAATCATTAGCTGAGCCTCCCATTTCTGCAGTTATCCACAGAAACCTCATTTTTATGCTTGTAGCGGATCCCAGGCCTCTGTCTTGGGCCCCTCTGGTCCATTTGAGGACCCAGAAGCTGGTGCCTTGTTTCTGGCAGAGAGATAACCTGTCACCATGTCACAAGAGGATTGGCGGCTCTGTGCAACCCAGAGGTGTCATTGGCCCCCAGTGAGTGGGGGACCCAGTAGTGGGATGGGAGGTCACATTTCCACCAGCCCCAGCCTCTCTTGACTAGCAGCTCCTCTGAGTCCCCACGTTGTGCCAACTTTGTATCAAGGAGGTGTTAGCAGAACCACAAGGAACTGACGGATTAGTTGTCTGGAAGGTGCTAGGCATGAAAACACAGGGCTCTGATGGAACTGTGGGAAGATCAGGATTGGGAGGCCCCTCTGACCATGTGCAGCAAGGACTGGAGAGAAAATTCTGACATTGGAATCTTTGTTCATTTATTTGTATACACATTTATTCATTCGAGAACAATTTATTGAGTTGCTTCGACATATCTGGCCCTATAGTAGATATAATTCCTGCCCTCATGGAACTTATGGTTCAATTGGGGAGACAGACGTTAAGCAAATAATCAGGTAAATAAATGGCAGCCCAAGGTCCCCCCCTCACCCCTCTAGGCCTCCAAACACCCTGGTGCCTCCCTTCGTCTGCCTGGGGAAGGCGGTGGTCTCTGTGGGTAGCGGCATCCTCAGGTGGGAACCCCCCGCCTGTCATTTCAGCATCTATAAGCAGAACACCTTAGTTCCTGAACGTGAGGAAATGAAGCCACCAGCTCCGTCTATGCGCGACAGAGTAGGCTCAACCAGCCGTGCTGGCCACCTGCTAGCAAGGGCTGGAAGTTCGTCTTCCTAGTGGGAGCTTCAAGCTTTCCAAGCTTCACCCCACCAGCAAAGGCTTGCCCATGGAGTTCACAGCTTTCAGAAGGAAGAACAAGAGCCTTCTTCAAGACAGACAGAAAACACTGCTCTGCACAGGGTTGATTTTTATCATCACAACAAGCTACCATATGAGTTGCAGGGCCTCATGAACCGCACCCGTAGTCATTAAGAAGTTTCTGGAGTTAGATCGATGTTGGAAAAATTGATCTCCTCCACCAGAAGCTTTCCGTCTTCCATCTGTTAGATGCTTTGACCTTTTCTCAACATCATTAAGAGATAAAAAGTTAATCTACTGAAAAAGCACATGACCTTTCAGAAGAGAATGGCTATTACCATGTAGCCTCCCATTGCTGAGGAATTCTATGCTCAGGAGGCAGGAATCACGTGTACCCGAGCAGGACAGTTGTGGAGAATAATATCATGGCACCACCAGGAAGGTCTATATCTCATCTAAAGCAGCTGAGGATTAGGCACAATGAGCTTGGAGGGACAGGACCCACCTACCTGGTGAGGCCACCACTCACCTTCATGAGCAATCAGCTTCACCTTTGAATGCAGATGTTGGCCTGCCTGGTGTTTACTAACAAGAGAGTGTGGACTAATGCCAGCAATCCTTAACTAGTATCTGACGGCCCACAGTTCTCACCATTCATTTATTTACTCATTTGACAATTATTTGTTGAGTGGCTGGTATGTGCCAGACACTTGTCTAGGTGGTAGGAATATGGCAATGGAAAAAAAAAGTCAAAAACTCTTTCATCAAGGAGCTCATATGGTATATTGTAGTTGAGAAGATAGAAAATAAATCAACAAAATAAACACAGACAATAAATAACTAAAATATATGGAAAACAGGCCAGGCACAGTGGCTCACATGAGAAATCCTAGCACTGTGGGAGGCTGAGGCAGGAGGATCACTTGAGCCCAGGAGTGTGAGGTTGTGGTGAGCTATGTTGACACCACTGCACTCTAGCCTGGGCAGCAGAGTGAGACTCTGTCTCAAAAATATATATATAAATAATTTATATATAATTTAATTTATAAATATAAAATATAAATAAATATAATATATAAATATAATAAATGTAAATATTTATTAAAAATAAAATATATGTAAAATATAAAAATATATAAATATATAAAATATATAACATATTTTATATAAATATATAAAAATACAAAAAACATAAAATATAATTTTTATATATATATATATATATATGGTAAGCAAAATCGTGAAAAGTCCTAAAGAAAAATAATACTGCAGGACATAGGGGCAGACAGTATCTGAGTAATGCAAGGTTGAAATTTTAAAAGGGGAGCAGGGGACAGAAAAGGGGAATTGGAATTGTTTTTCTTATTCTCTCTTCTGAGAGAGCAGAAGAAAGACAAGCTTCTGGCCAGGACAGCCTATGGCCAGTGGCCAAGAGCTAGCCTCTCCTTCGCTCTGTGGCTGGAAGTCTTTACAATACAAATTCACGTCCGAGATGAAGCAGCTGCAAAGTCTGCCAAGATCAAGGAAACCGTCTTTCTTTAGCAGGTGAACCAAGCAAATGGAAACACAGATTGGAGAGAAATTTATAGCAACAGTTAAGTAAGGAGAGTCATAAGTAGCCTGAATATATTTAAAAACAAATATGTTTTATAACCAATGGAATCTTAGTGTCTTATACTCTCTGAAATCTGTGTTTCCATTTGCTTGGTTCACTTGCTAAAGAACGATCTTGCTTGATCGTGCCCTTGATCTTGGCTCCAGTAGCTCCAGTGCTGAGCAGCAAGAGATCTATCTATAAAGTCTATGAGCCTCCTTGTAAACTGGGAAAAAATACACAAATCTATCACATACCCTTCCTGTGAACATCAGGCTGTGGAGCCTCCTTTGCTAAAGACAGTCCACCCCTTGGCTTCTTGGTCCCAGACACTCAGGCCAGTGCCATTGGGTCATGGGGCCATGTTTCGGGTGCTCCTTTTCAGGTCCACGTTTGGGTGCTGAGGGCTCTATTGCCACCAAATCCTCCTCCTTCTCATGGTTGGAAGCCACCAACTTCCACATCAGCATGAGCTTCCAGAAATTTGAGGCAGATGTGCAGTGACATAAGAGCCACAGAGGCCAACTTTGGTTTTCTGGATACTGGCTGTAGCTTGTCCTTGCTTCTGGCTGCTTTCCGAAAGGTAATGATTAGCTGACACATAAACCATTCTTTTCAGCTCAAGAAACGCTCAGATTTCTCCCCGGAACCCTTTTCTCAAGTCGTAGTCTGAGAATCAGTGAAATCTGAATATACCGAGCTTATTAAAAATGAAGATTTCTGGGCCCTAAACAGACTTACAAAGCAAAACCTTCTGGGGTGGGAGCCGGAGAGTCCAGATCTTAACCAGCCCCTGGGTAATCTTGTGCGTAACGAAGGTTGAGAATGTGCATGCCTGGTGTTTCAAAGCTCCCCCCAAGAGTCATGAACACCTAATTGTTTTGTGTTCCCTGTTATCCCTCTAAATTCTCCAGGAAACGCTTCCCTTACCACAGAGGTAGTCATTTTCCTATGTGACCTTGCCACAGCGATCATAGCTGTTTGGTCCAGAAGTGGGCACCCAACCAAGCTGGACCAATCAGAGTCTCTGCTTGGGATTTCAGCAGTGGAGGCAAGAAAGGGAGGCCAAGTATCTCTGGTGAAATGACCCACCAGGCAAAAGCCAAGACAGGAGACAGAGTGAGAAAGTCCTGGGGCCCAGATGTATTTCTGTCCCTCCTGTGGTTTGGTTGTTCAGTCCGGCCAGTCTTCACCAACTTCTTTGGCTTCTGAGAGCCAGTAAAGTCCTCCTTTTACCTAAGCCCCTTAGAATGGAGTGGAAATTGCAACAGACAAACTTCATGCCGTTTCCCACAAGTCCAAATGGGTGATCTCAAACCTTTATTCTTCCCTTTACTTCTCACCTCTTCAAATCAGAGATGGAAGAAAATTCAGAAGTCATCGATTCCCAGGGTTGTCACATAATGCTCCACAAAGTTCTAAGCTTCCCTGAAGATTCTTAGGAATGAGCAAGCTCTCCAGTGTTGGGTTCCTAGCCCCCTCCTGCTAGCTGTACCTTCCAATCTGTTAAGATATTGCGTTTTCAGATACAATTTTGTTTGGGGAAAAAAAAAAGATTTCTCCTTCAAGGTCGAAAACAGCAGCACTGACTTAGCCCTTTTTCCATTCTACAGTTGGGAAACTGATGGGCAACCACTTGCTAAAGGTCAAATAGCCAATTCTAAGACTGAAAACCTTATGGAAACCCATTGTACCTCCTAGACTTGGCCAACAGAAACCTTTTCCTTTCATATCCTTTGAAAGGTATGAATTAAAAAAAAAATAAACATCAGCATGAGTTACACCTGGGAACCTGTTATCTGGAAGAGCAGCTATTTTTAACTAGGGTGGTCCCCTGGCCCAGTCACCCGAGTCACCGTGTTACCATCCATGGCCAGCCAGATTTTCAGCCACCCCAGACTGCTGCCATCAGACACACAGTAGGCCCTCCATAAACATGTTGAATCAAGGAATGTAAGTCTCCCTTTTCAAACACCTTCTATTCCGTGAGTTAATGCACACTTTTCTGTCTGTCCCTCTGATAACGACACAAAAACACAGCTTCATGGTTCAGGTGGGGGGTGGAGGCCGTGGGGCAAGGCCGATTTCGGGCTCCAGCTGCCTCTCCAAGCGCAAGGTCGGCGGCCCGCCCTGCCCATCTCAAGAGCAAGAGCAGGTGTGAAAATCAAACACAGGATTTCAGAACTATAAACTGTTTATTTGTGCACCGAGAAAACCTATTCATCGCCGAAGCAGCCACTCAGTCCCACGGTTCCTTCCTTCCGAACGGGTGTTGGGAAGTTATATTTTTTCTCGGTGGCAGCGTCAGTCCTGTGTGGGCGGTGGGGTTTAGGCTGGGCTGCGTGGCGACGACCCGGGAGAAGAGACTGGCCAGGGTGGGGCGACTGCCTGCTGCCATCGATTTTTAGTGAGTGAGCCCTGGAATGTCACCTAGTTTATGCCTGACAGCCTCCTCCTGGGGCCAGAACGAGCCTTGCAGGGCACGAAACACCACATCAGGAGAATCCAAAGTGGGGGTGTCTGCCGGAAGGGGGGTGGTTGCCCTGCTGAGATTGTAGCTGGTGCCACTGAAATCCCAAGAGAATCATCCTGGAATTCGCCTCCTGTCGGGTGCTGGGAAGGAAGGAAGAGCAGGGACTGTGTGCACTGGGGCTCCTGGAACCCCGACTTCTGGGAAAGGGCAGCACAGAACAATCGTATGGTGCGAAGGCCAAGAATGGACCTTGAGTCACAGACCTGGCTTGGAACCCTGACTCCACCACTCACTTATTGTCTGACTATGGGCAAGTTGTTTCCCACCTCTGGGCTTCTGGGTTCTCATCTGTAAAATGGGGCAATAGCAGCACTGACCTCCTAGAACTGCTGGCGAGCATGAAACGAGAACATTCACGTAGGGTTCTCGGTGGAGCTCCTGGCACGTGGCAGATGCTCGACAGACAGAAGTTATTGTTGGTCTAATTATAATTATGATGTGGGTTCGGACGCCAGAGCAGCCGCCTGCACGTCAAGGGCTGAGCGGGGCTCCCCAAACCCTCCGCACATCCTTCCTCCTCCTATCCCTGTCTGTCAGGGTGGCTCTGTTCTGCGACGCTCTTACAGGCAAGAGCAGATGCTGCCTGGGAGGGGCGACACATCTGGTTTGTTCTACGACCTCCCAGCCCGAGCAGGTCTCTCCACCTTTCTGAAGCTCCATTTTTTCACCACAAAACAGGGACAATAATCCCCACCTTTCAGATCTCTTGTGAGCATTACTAAAGATAGTGAACATAAATTGTCACATGGCGTCCAGCATCCAATAACAGCCAATGTCGTGACTATAATGGTAACTGTTGTCATTGACCATGGATATTTGACAGGGAAAAAAAAATCCCAATTTCTGTCTGGAAGAAAGGCCTTGGCCATGAAAGTCTGCCTGGGAAAGGTCACACTAAGCAGGCCTCTAACCCTAATAGGACAGGTTACTCCAGCTTTTCATGTTCAAAATCTCATTCTATCCTCATGAAAGTCTCACTAAGGAGGGAAGATTACTAACAGTGACCCCCACTTCCCACGCGAGGTAAGGGAGACTCGCTCAGCCCGTTGTCGTGGGATCCCACAGCCCAGCGAGGTCAGGCTCCGGGCCTGTCTCAATTCTTGGAGTGCCGTGGTCCTCCCGCTACCCCGGCGGATCTCAACCAGGGGTGATTTTTGCCCCCAGGGAACACCTGGCAATGCTTGGGGACTCTATTCGGTTGTCACACTGAGGCGGGAGTGCTACTGGCCAGCGAGTGGATAGGGGCCAGGGATGCAGCCAGACGTCCTGCCATGCACAGGACATCTGCCCAGCAAAGACCTCTCCCCCGAGAAATGTCATTGGTGTCACGGCTGAGAAAGCCTGACCTTCCCTGGAGCTGCCCCAGGGGAGGTATCCTGACCAGCAGAGAGCCCTGGGAGCCAGACAGGAGCCAGGGAAATGGGGCGCAGAGGTGGGACCAGTACACATTTTGCCTTCCAAGCTGAGCTCAGAGCCTGGCATCTGATTGACAAGCTCTATTCTGAACAGTGTTTTTTAAAAAATGTATTAATTGTTGCAACAGTCGTTAGTTCTTCTCATGAAAAATTTCCAGTTCTTGTCGGCACACGGCAAGGCTGCCGTTCCCTGACCCCCCAAAGTTAGAGGTGGCCACATGACGTGCTTTGGCCAGTGAAATGTAAGCAAAATGAAGATGGCTTAAGAGCCAGAGAATGAGTCTCCATGTTCCTATTGCTCTGCCTTGGAAAGCAGAGAGAAATGGGGGAGGGAGAGAGAGAGAAACACTATCCTCACCCTGGGTCCCTGAGTGAAGGTGGACCCCAGCAGAGCCCCCAGCATACCTCTGATGATGTGTACTGTGAACAAAAAATAAACTTTCACTGTTTCAAGCCACTACTATTGGGGCCTTCCCTGTTGCCAAAGCATCGTGGCAGGACAGTTCACCTATCCCGAACAATACTGTTGCCAACCTCTGAAAACAGGGAGGTTTCATATAAAAACCTGGATTGCCCAATTCTCTGCTTAAATGAGAAATTCTGGGTACTCTGCGTTTTCAGTTTGCATGGCAGGAGGAGGGACACTTGCTTTTCAGTTAGTCGTGGTGGCCACGGGGTCTACTTCACATGTCTAGATGATTTGCTTGGCTGTTGCGGTATCTGGAATGCTTGCAAATAATCTTCTCACAAGTCAGATCTGCTGAATTAGGGAACTAGAAACCTATGGGGCCTACTCAGATGAGGGCAGGGAACCCACGCCCTCCCCTCATCTGGGCTGGGATAGTGGAGCCAGTGGGAAGAATTGGAGGAGGTCTGGCCACCTGGGATGACTACTCCCGGTTTCTAGGGAAGGAATCGCACCTCATATGTCCTACAAATGGGGGATGGCTTGCCACACTATTTGAGAGGCACTTCTTTACACCATTTGTTTACTCCTTCATTGATTTGTTCTTCCATTCTATTTACTCATTAACTTATCTATTCACTCATTAATTTACCTGTATATTCATTTATTTATGCATTTCATTTATTCATTCACATACTCGCTTATTAGCTCCTTCATTTATCCATCGAAGGGTATCCACTGAAGGTCTACCTCGTGCTGGGTCTTTGCTCAGTCTCCTCCGCAGGTGCAGGGTGTCGCTACTCAGCGCTGCAATCTGCCTGCTTGCAGGGCATGGCCGTTGCCTCCAAAGATGGCTCCGACAGTTGCCCCCACTTCTGTAGGCATATGCTGCTGCCCCTAACAAGAGGTGGAGTCTGTTTTCTTTCCCCTTCAATCTGGTGCATCTGAGCTGGCCTTGTGACTTGCTTTGACCCCTGGGCTGCAGCAGAGGTGATGCTGTGCCAATCTGGCATCTTCCATTTTTGCTCTCTTGAAACAAGCCAGTGTGACGTACCTGAGGCTGGATTCTTCAGCTCCATATGACCTGCCCTAGACGACACCATGTGGGGCAGGAGTGAGCTATCTAACTGAACCCAGCAAGACTGCAGAACCCAGAAAGAGTAAATGGTTGTCATTGTTTTAAGTGACTCTGTTTCAGAATGGTTTGTTACATAAAAAAAAATAACTGAAACATTGTGAATCTGACTAAGGAGGACTCCAGGAAAAATTTTAAAAGTGCCAATGCCTTCTTAGAGCTGTTTATGATAAAGTATGGGAAAAGAGACCTAAAGAAAGGAGCTACTAAGTTTTTGAGCAGAATTTAGAGAAAATATAGCAGAAAAAGGGATTCTCCACCTGAAAAAAACTGCTCAAAGTATGGAATGGCTTTAGGGTACAAATCGGATCAAGGCATAGCTTTAAGACCTTAGTTAAGAACTCAGAAAGATTTAAAGCTATTTAAACCTAGTAAATCCTCTGAACTAGGGAAAACTAAAAATTGTAAGGACATTATCCTAATGCATGTCTCAGAAAAAATTATGGGCATAGCTTTTGGGGCATGAAATTAATACCTTCAAGATTCATAGATAACCCACAAAATTTTTAAGAGAATTATATTGGTAAAGGCACCACCTGCATGGATCCTAAAGGGACATGAATGATTCAAAATGAAAAGTGGCCTCTGGGCCCTGAACTTTTGGTAAACAGAGTTACTTAGCTACAAATATGAATCAATCTTATGAAAAAGGAAGGACCTCTCAGAGGACAAAGCTGAGAGCTCAGGGAGCTGATGTGAAAGCTGGGAAGAAAATAGAATTTAGGAACCCTCTTCTAGGGAGAAGAACTAGGTCATGATCAAGTAATATTCCATGGCCCCAGGGGGTGGGGCTCTGGAGACCTGTGCCCAGCTGGATTTCAGAATCGCTATGGAGCAGTGAGTGCTGCGTGCTTTGCATTCTCTTCCTTTTTGCAAGGAAGTATCTGTTACAGCCACTCTGTGTTTTGCCACTGTATGTCGGGTGTAGGGGTGCAGACAACTTGTCCTTTTACTTTACAGCTCTCTGAAGAACCTTCCTGAAGAGCCTCATCTGAATCTGGCGCTGAGTTGTGTGACCATGTATTGGACTCCTAACTGATGTTACGATGGCATGTGACTTGCACGTGAGAAGGGGAGGTATGTGACTGCGGACGGATGTGACTGTGGTGACTGTCAGGAGGACTGTGGTAGATGGTTACGAAGATGGCTGCAAAAACCCCTCCGGCCCTCGATGCCCTTTTATAACGTGAGTTCGCCACCTTTGCCATCAAGAGATGGAGCCTATTTCACCTTCCCCTGAATCTGGATGGCCTTGTGACTTCCTTTGACCATTAGCCCATGGCAGAAGCGATGTCCAGCTTCTGAGGTCAGACCTTCAGAAACCTTGCACCTCCTGTTTCTCCTTCTGGAACACTCTTGCCACCATGAAAGGAAGCTCAGTCTAGATTATTGAACGTTAGGAGGCCACGTGGAGAGAGATATCACGGGTAGGAGAAGCAAGGTGCCCTATGTGACGGCTGGCACCAGGGTCCCATGAATGGGGCCATCCTCGATCCTCCATCCCTAGCCAAGCCACGCGGCCAACTCCACATGAACCCGAGATGAGCTCTCCCTGCTGAGCTGAGACTTGCCCAGATTGCCAACCCACAGAATCACAAGTAATAAAAGGTTGTTGTTTAAACCCCTACGTTTTTGGGTGATTTGTTACACAGCAATAGATAACTCAAACAGGGGGTTTGTTAGGCACTTTCTTGGCTTACAGTGACGAAATTGCTTCTAGTTCACTCCAAATCAAAGCTGAGCTGTCAGGAACGACATCTCAGAGCCTCACACCTCCTCTGTAGCCTCACTTCCCGACAGGCCTCGAAACAGCTCCCAACATGTGCGCCAGGAAGCTCACCAGGGAGCCAGATGCCGCTACTGAGAACACGTTCTTTGCCAAGTTGCCATCTTATTCTTTAGCTTCCAAGGAAAAATGAGGAGTGAAGAATGAGAAAGGAAGAAATGACACCGGCACTCTCCTATTTCCAAAGTCCAAGGAGGACTTTTTGTATTGTGCTAATTTTTCTTTCTAGCTATACCATTTACTGACCAACTGTTACGTTCCGGGCACATTACTCACATATCTGTTCAGGAAGCTTCTCTTGAAATCTCCATTTTGCAGATGACAAATGGAGGCTCACAGAAATTATGTGACTTAGTTGAAGTCACTCAAGTAGGAATTGGGGGACCTGGGACAAGAACACAGCGATGCTGGCTTCAGAAGCATTAGCCTCTGCATTGTGTCCTGCCACCTTTCAGAATGTGAAATCTGTGCTTGTCCTCGCCACATTAAGCTTTGAAAATAGAAATATGATTTGCATATGGGGTACCTCCATATTTGAAAAGCCAAATAAGCACAGCGTGGCTTGGGATAGTCCTGAACCTGGAGCTGGGGTGCATGCAGTGAGGCAGCATGACCGCAGGAAGTAAGAGCAGTGTTTCTCAACAGAGAAGGAAGGGCAAGATTTGTTAGGGATTTAATTTGTGCTTGGCGCTGTGCTAGGAAGTAGGTGTGTTTGTTCTATTTTACAGATGAGGAATCTGAGGCTTGAAGAAGCTTAGTAGCTCACCCAAGATTGGCTCTGTGCCAATGAATGGCAGAGAAGAAGCCCCAGCCCAGGTTTTTCCAGTCTATTCCTTCTCCATGAAGCGAGGCTGGTTATTGAAGGAACGGTGCCACAGAACACTCCTTCCATGACCGATTGGACTTGGGTATCTATACTCATGGGCAAAAACACTTTTCCTTTGTACCCATTCCCATAACGTTGGCCCTCAGTGCTCCGAGCAACTGTGTCTGACCCACCAGCATTTTGAATCAGCAGATAAAGTTGCTACGGATTTGTAAACTAGCTCAAAGAAAATGAAAGGCCTACAATCTTAGAGAATTGAATCACCTGGAACAGTGTGCTAGACAGGATGCCCAGTAACCTTTCTTTGTCTATTTAAATTCCTTCATTTATTCATTCCTTTGACAGTATTTACTAAACACATACCTCATTTTAGTGCTACTCTAGTTATTGAAGATGAATTAGGGAACAACGCAAAATTCCCACCCTCATGAGATCTACATTCTAGTAGAGGAGACAGACCATATGAAGTTTTCTTCTAAACAAATCTCTTTTTGGTCAAATTGCAAACAAGGCTCAGATTGTTTGGAGAAGCAGGGAAATGGCAAATTCCCCATCAGCCTCCATTCTCCATTTACTAAAATCTAAATAAACTAATCTGGGATGAATGAAATCTTGATGTACAATGATTTTTATCCACCCCATTCCCTGCCATCAGGAGGTCAGCGGTGGCTAAAGAGTGTTTGCAGTGACCTAACTAAGAAGCCCTCTGCCCCCACCCCCACTCCCTAGAAGACCACAGGAATCCTCACTCAGAGCTTCCCTCTACAGCTGAGCTTCAAAGTGTCTCTTAAAAACGAGCCAGGAAAGCTCTGAGACATACTTTTCCCCTTACTGATAGCAATTAATGTGCCACAAGTCATTGCCAAAATAAGTTGCTTATTTTAAAGTAGCTCAAAGGGGCTATTTCATTTTCTAGGCCCATTCATTAAGATGTTGATTCACCCTTTGCAGAAGCAATCGGAACCCTATTTAGGAGGATGACCACTGTTCCAACTTTAGCTTAGTTCCTTGGACTTTGAGGTTATTCACTGTTTCGTCATTCGCCATCTGGGAAGAGTGAGAGAGCGTCTTATTTTGATATTGAATTCCGAGGCAGGGGTTAGGGAGGAAGGTAATAAAATTACTAGCTAGAATTGGTGTCATTAGCAAGAGTTTTCAAGAGGTCACTGAAGTGTCATCAACCCTCACAGTTGACAATTCCAAAAAGAAAAAAAAATAGTAGTTATAAAAGGGAAAATACCAATTGTTGTCTTGTCAAACAAGAAACGAACCATTGTGTTTTGCATGAACACCCAGTGGCTTCCACCAATTTTGCAAAGCATGTTTCCCTTTGGGCGGGGATTGTCAAGTCTTCCCTTCTTTTACATCCTTCCATTGACATGCCGGCGGCCCCAGGGGAGGAGAAATCCACCCAGATATTTGTAGCTCTAAAAGTTCATTTGCGTCATTTGCGTCCAAGATGGGTCATTATTCTAGGCTCAGACCACATCCTGCAAAATGAAAACAACAAGGAGACCTTTGACCAAAAACTGGGGAGGAGGTGGGAGAAGGAACAAGGGCTGGAAAACTGTTAAGGTGTTAAAAGACACAGCCAGTGTTTCAGGAGTTTTGAGAAACAAACTCTCCCTGCAGTGTGATGTAATTACAACCTTTCCTTGGCTAAGTGTAGTACCCTAGAGATTACTATAAGTAACTTATAATAGAATTTTTATTAGCGGTAGTAATTTTTTATGATAATTAGAGTAATCTGCAGCCCATAAAACCGGAAGATATATAGTTATATCTTTTGTACAGGAAAAGTGTTTCTTCCAACTATGGAAACACCGTAAATGGTCAATGCAGCTTTATGGCCAGTTGGCTTTTATGCTGAGCTGTTTGGTGTGTCCCTTTCCTTATTAACGCTCTTCATTACGTTGGCAGTAAACATTTGATGACAAATTCAAACGGTGCTCAACGGGATCAAAAGGCAGCAGAAGTACCTCCAAATGCCTGTTGGCCCAATGTCCTCCCCCTCCTCCTTTTCTCTCCTTTGTCCAGAAGTTTCTCAAAGGCAAGGTCATTTATTAACAAGCCCCCAACCCCACCCCAAGCTCAGTCCTCTCAGCATCTATGTTTTGTGTCTGTCCCAGAACTGCTACAGAACGATCCAACTAGGCCATAATTTCAAAGAACTAATTCAAAGAGATGACCTGAGTCTGCCCAGAGGAGTACTGAGAAAGACCCAGAAAGAATGCTCATGTCTACACTGACTGTGCACTCGCAAATGGATGTTACGCGAGCTGCGGTAACAAATAAACCATGCATTTTAAGGGTTTAACACAACAGATGTTTATTTTTTGCTTACCTATTAGTCAACTGCAGGCGGACCTGGTCAGAGGGTATCTTTCTTCCAAGTGAGGATTTGGAAACCCAGGATCCTTCTATCTTATAACTCCACCATCCCCTAGGGCTCCATAACAATCCGTATTTGCCAAAGGCAGGAAGAGAGAAGGAAGAAGGTACCCATTCATTCGAACCCCCATCATCCCAGAGTGATGCATGTAATTGGTGAAAACCAGTTGCAAGGGGGCCTAGGAAACTGAGTCCTGAGCATGGCAGCTGCCCTACTTCATTACCTTCACTCCATGGAGGAGGGAGCAAGAATGTGGTTGGGAAGCCAGCCCGTCCCTGCCTCCCTGGACAAGACACAATCTATATTTACAGTCTGCGTAGAAAGAGGTATGAGGATGCCAGGCTGTTCACAGGAACAGTACAGCATGAGTAGAGAGTTAAAGAACCAAGTTCTGAAGTCGGATCATCTATAGCCAAAGCCAGCCTTCCCCATTGCCACCACCACAATATTCTTCAGGTTAGTTCCTCTGTCTGGCCTCAGCCACCATATGTGAATGGAAGGAGCTAATATGAATTGAATGCATAGGATCTACTACACACTGTTCTAAGCACCATATAAATGCTCTTTCTTTTAATCCTTGCTGCTACTCTATGAGGAAGGTGCCATTACTATCTGAGTTATGCAAGGGGTGAAGCTAAGGTGCGGAGAGGTGAAGTCCATTGCCTGTGATGTCACAGGTTATAGTGGAATCAGGGCTAAATCCTCGACCTCTTAGGTACCAGTCACATAGCACTCCATAGAGCTGTTGGGAAGATTAGACGAGACGGTAAATAGGATAAGGTCTTGGCAACTAGTAAGCATTTAATATTCTCACCTAATTATTTATTTATGCCACTAAATATCTCTTCTGCCAGTTTATTACAATGCCTGAAATATACACAGCTAGAATCATGGTTTTGGGTTAAGGTAGCATTTTTCAAAGGTTGTTCTGCCCAAGTCTATTCTCAAAGGATACTCTTCAAAAAAGGAGGGGCTTTATGGTCAAATAAATGTGAGAATATTTAACACCCTGTCTTGGAGATTCATAGGTGTATTAGCCTGTCAAAGGCTCTGGTGAGTTCTGCAATAAAGACACCTGCTTAACTCGGTTTAACCTGCAATCCTCACATTTATTTGCTTTGGCAACATGTCCTGAAGTTAAAGCAAGAAAAATCTTGATGGGTTAATTGACCAGAAGTCAACTAATTAGAATTCTCAATTAACCAGAAACGTGTCCCTTTACAACTCATTCTAGAACAAAAAAGATAAATGACAAGTTAATACACCGATAACAGTAAGTTTAAAAGAGTAGCAACAAATGGGAAAATATTTTCCATGAGAATGACAAAGATATTATCCTTAATGAATTAACAGGTCATAAAAATCAATTAAAAATGCCGAGTGTTAATAGAAAATGTAGGCAAAGGATAGGAATAGATTAGGTGCAGAAAATGCAGTGGCTAATAAGCAGAAAAACTCTTACCAGTAATCACAGAAATGTAAACTTAATGATAAGACTCCATTTTTCACGTGGTAAATGAATATAATTAAATACCTTCCATGTTGGTCACGGTTCCAAACATAAAAATATTTATGCCCATTGACCCGGTCATACCACTTCTAGAAGATCATCCTAAAAATATTAATGAAGCAAATAAAGATTCATGTACAAATGTATCTCTTGCAATACTATTTATAATACTGGAAGGAAAAAGATCACCCCGAGTGCAAGAAAAAAGCTGGAAATATCACAGTTATTCATGATGGAATATTAGGATGAGTCTAAAATGGTATTTTCAAGGCAGTGTTAATAACATAAGCAAATCCTCATGATATAATTAATAATAAGACAAACTGCGGGATGTAAAACTGTATTTACAATATTGACTCAATTATATAAATATTCCAGTGGCATAGAAGAAGAAGGAAGGGAGGAAGACGGCCAAAGCCCATGTGACCAAAAGTGTCATCAGTGGCTGTTCTAGGTTAATAAAATGACAGTTTATTTTGCCCTGTAATTTTTGCTTGTCTATGTTTTCCAGCATTTCTACAATGACTTATGAAGGACTTTTGTAATCAGCCAGATAAAGTAAAAAAACAAACAACAAAAGTTGGGATGAAAAAAATCAAAGATGACATTTTCTGATCATTGCTGATCCAGGTGGCCTCCTCTCCGGTTCTTGCGGTCCAGCCTGCATCCTGAAACTGATGCTCATTCTGAACGACAGCCCAGAAGCCCTGGGAGAGCCTCAGCCACCGAGAAAATATTCTACTGAATTTGCCACACTGAACCTCCCGAGGCAGGAACGTGCAAAACCGCATCTTGCAAAGATTTTCAGCAATGAAAATCTGATTTTGAGAGATTTGAAACCAAAAGATTTCTTGACTACCCCTCATTTAACCAAAATATCACGTTAACCAGAATAGCACATTAACAGAGAAGTTTGGCCAGGTGAATTTCTATTGTATAAATGGTTGTTTTAGTTACCTGCTGTTCCAGCCAACTCCTAACTCAGCCTTTTTTTTTTTTTTTTTTTAAATAACATGGATAACTAAGACCTGGCTATGTAACTTCATTCTGGAACACTTCCCTTCATTCTCTCCTGTGGCAGAGGTTATTTTTTGTGTTCACCAAATCCCATATTTTCTCCTCCTGGGCACACGGTTAGCCTACATTTCCCAGTCTCCTTCGTAGTTAGGGGCGGCCGTGTCTCAGCGCTGCTCAGTGCTGGCCGGAGGAAGGGGATCAGAAGTGAGGCACACCACTTCTGGGCCTGGCTCATAAACATTCCCGTGTGCTTAGTTCCTCCACCTGCTGCATACATGAAGAGAATCCAGCAGAAGACTCTAAAGGCCTAAGGGATGGGAGCCATTAGAAGGCAGGAACCTGAATCCCTGGATGGCTGTATGGAGCAGAGTGAATGTGCACGTGTGCACACACAGACACGTGCACAGCAGGCCCTTTGGGGACCATCAAGAATGAGAAATAATTGTTGTGTTATATCCCTGAAGTTGAGGGCATTGCTATAACAGCTTACCCTGACTAATATCTCGCCTTACTACGAACCCACTCAATGCATTACTCTCCCGTAGCATGATGGCAGAGAAACATTTATGATTAAGCTGAAGAATTAGAGATTATCAAGTTTGGCTTTAGACCCCAGTTTCACCGGTTTCTAGCTCCAGAGCCTTGAGCAAGTTCACTCTATCTCTCTGAAGCTTAGTTACCTTTTCTGCAAACAGTAACCATCCCGTGGCATTGCCATGAAGTTTAAATCAATCTATGTAATTGAGTGCTTAGTTCCTGACATGGGCAGGCAATCAGCAAGGGGAGCCTCTCTTTATTATATGAATAAGATCCATCATAGTAACTGGTTCTCTCCAAGAAAAGCTAAACTTCACAGTCCAAAAGCAAAGAGATAGATCCCTGAAGTCAACCTCCCAGATGCTATTTCATCATCCAGACACGGCCCACAGTTCCCCAGTCTCTAGAACTCATCATCTCACCATAATCTCACACTTCCTAAACCAAAATGTGTCTTAAAAAATAAAAGTAAGAACATCAGGTGGAGGAGGTATCAGCAGAGGACCCTAAAAGACCTTTGCTGTGTCTGCGTGTGGCTGATGCCAGCCCTGCTCCATCAGAACGAAATCATCAGGAGCAAAGATCGTGAAACAAAGAGCCTGTATCCATTCCTCCAACTGAGACGTTTCTTGAGCATCACCAGGCCCCCGGCACTGTGGTGGGTCCTAGAGTCGTATTAATGACAGTGGAGGAAGTGCAGAGGCCAGTGGTCGAGATACAATGGTAAAGGGACAACCACTACTGAGATGCAGAGCTGCAGCCAAGTCAATAATTCAACGAACACTGAGCATGGGACTAGCAGGCCCTCTTCCAGGTGTTAAGGGGTCATCAGTGAGAAAAACGAGAAAAATGCCTGTACTTATGAGGCTTACATTCCAGATAATGTATGGATAATTTAGCAAATAATAATAAACTCTATTTCATGTTAGATGGAAGTCAGATCTATCGAGAAACCCAAAGCTAGCAAGTGAAGCAGGGAGCGCTGGCGTGGGATGGGGGCTGGCATTTCAGGGCTGTCGGGGAGGCCCTCGCTGAGCGGGTGACATTTACCCAGAGGCCTGAAGGAGGCAGAGGAAGTGGCCATACTGTTATCCAAGGCAAGCGTGTTCCAAGCAGAGAGAACAACCAAGGCCAAGGTTCCATGGCCGGTGCCTGCTTGTTGTGCTCAAGAACAGCAAGAAGCCGGTGGGGCCGGAGTGGAGCGAGCACCCCAGCTGTGGTTATTCAGTGTCGCCCGCCATACCACACTTGCTGTCGCCCCCAGGGTGGTGTGCCTGCTTCTCTTGTCCAGCAAGAGAGCCGCAGCTTCCGGCAAGAGGACCCAGGGCGTGAACAGGCAGGAGGTAGAGGAGTGCGATGAGTGTGGACATGAAGCAGGTGGAAGCCAAGGATTCTCTACGCTCCCGGGATGACAGGCGCTGTCTTTCCTATCTAATCCAGAGAGAAGGAGATGGCAGCCCTGAAGCTCGGTGTCGGGAGGGACTGGAGCTCTTGCAATGTAAGTCGCGGCTCGAGGGACATAGCAGAATAAAACAGGAGAGAGAATGGTGACATGGGTGATGTGGGTGAGCATTAAGAAGACACAGGGCAGGGGCCAGGTCCCAACAGCAGCCCCGAGAGGCTCTTCCTGCCTCTGCCAACATCACTTGCCAACGACACATACCCTGGGAGAGGGTGGCTAGGGAGTCATTGCTTGCGTGTATTCTATTAATACTTTGAAGCCAGAAAGCTGTTAGGGAAGGCGTCTGGTCCTTTCCATTGTTTCGCTGATTCACGGATGCTCACAGCGCGTGGGTAAGGAGAGCATCATTCCGGACAATCGCAGCAGACCCCTCGGGAATCTGGAATCCTAGCATCCTGGGATGCTTCACTTTGCACGCTCAGTTTTTTATACACATGGTTCACTGTTCAAAGATGGTCAGGTATGAGCTTTTAAATAGGATTTTTTAAAAACGTGGACTTTATTCATTTTTTGAATAGGTAAAGCCTGTACTTATTGTATATATAAAAACCCAACAGTCATATAGTGAAACCTCCCTGCTGTGCTGTCCCCAGCCACCCCCGCCCCTGGCTGGACCCAGCAACGTCCTCAGTTTCTTCTGTGTCCATGATCTAGAGAGATCACGTTGCTCTATCTCCATCTCCCTTCCCACCCTTTAGTACAAATGATTGCACCTTGCTTTCTTCGCTTAACAATAAGTCATTACATACAAACACAATGAGATAGATGTGCAACGTTTGGGGGATGGTCATGCTTGAGGCTCTGCCTTGAGAGGGGA
>VBSM01003206.1:6904447-6931183 GCA_008086735.1 Cheirogaleus medius
GGGGAACCGCCACCGTGCGAGCTGGGCTCGTTTGTGGGGCTGGGAGATCAAAGCTTTTGGAGACCTTAGTTCTCTGCTCAGTCCCGTAACAGAGAGCCACATGCCAAAGGTGGGCCCGACTTCTTGACATTCCAAATTAAAAAAAACTAAAATAAAAAAATCAGGCTTCGATTTTGAACAATGTAACCATCAACATCTTGACTTTGGGATTTTCTGCAGAAACACGGCATCCCAGCTGTACCTGATGCGTCCAAACACACTTTGTGCTAAAGGAGGGGAGCGGGAGATCCTGCCTGCCCCCACTTCCTCCCATCGGGGTAACACGGCCCCAGATGTAAAACAACAGCCTCCCATAGCTACCTGGAAACCAGTAATACGGCAGCGGCACCTTCCCTCATCCCCCGCCAATTTCTGGGGTGATGCCGAACATGCCAAAATGCCAGGAGGTTTTGGGGATTCTTTGCTCAGTGGAGGAGCTGGCTCTCCCCTCCAGCCTGCGCCTCCTCACTGGAGAAAGGAAGGCCCCTCCGTGTTCAGATAAGCCTGGCTTCTGAAAGGGCTTTGAGCATTCCTGAGAAGAGTTCTAGATGAAGACTGAGGTCCCTGGCATGGGAATGATACGGGAAAAAACTATTGTCCCTTGGAAGAGAGGGAAACCCAGGCTCCTGCTTCCCAGAAGCCCCTCCTTGCCCTGCTAACACCGAGGAAACAATAGAATTTGGCAGAGAGGACGAAAGGTGCCCACTGGGACTCAAACCCCAGGGGACCCCAAAGGGACCCTAAAACGGCACCCCTGACGAGCCCCCACCAGCCTGAGGACCCGGTGTGTGCAGTCACATCTAGAGCCATTTAGGAAACTCCTAGCTTCCCTCCCGGCACTCCCGGCTTTCATCCCTCTGATATTTCTTTGTTCTCCTGCTCACTGAGGGTTTGTATGGGTTAATGGAAAAATTACTGCTATTTTGCAACAATGCAATCAAAGTCAGTTCAGCAAACCCTGATAAAGTGAGAATAGCTTATTCAGATTGAGCTGGCAGGCCTGAACTCACAATTGCAAAGTTTGAATACAAAATAAGATATTCCCCTTTTCTTAAAAAAAAAGACAGAATCCGTTGTCATTCATGCTAAAAAGGCATTACAGACTGTCGACACTGTACAGAAAAATAGGAGATGTTGACCTTTTTATTATAGACTTTTCTCTGCTGTTGCCCTTCTTTCAACTGCACATCGCTCCCCCCAGATCCGCCCGCCCCTCTCTGCACTTGCACACACTCTCTTCGGCTGTATGTTATCTCAAATAATTACCCTCGCTTCTGGCTGTCCCTGGTGACTTCTGCTGCTAAAAAAGCTACTCATTGTCGGAGACTGAAGAGGGATTTCAAACCTGCTTCTTGTGGCCGGGCAACGGCTCTTAATTAACCACTCAGGTATTGTGGAAGCTCCCAGCCCAGCTCGCTTCCATATGGCTGGAACATGTCCGCAGTGATAATCATGGAAGGAAATATTGTATCAAAAAAGAGCTCACACAACCGAAAGCTTGTGCAAATTATTTTTAATGATTCTTCTCTGGTGAGTCGGCTTATTTGTTATTTCAAGCAGAGAGAGGAATGCATTTGTCCTTGACCCATATCTCCCCAGCCCACGCCCCTGGCACCCCACCCCCCAAATCTGATCCCTGGGACTGTCATAAAAAGTATGCCCCAGGTAGCAAAGCCCCTCCAGATGCCCTAGAAAGCTTGCCTCGCTATGATTTTCATAAGCTTTTGTTTCTATTGGGTGCCTGACTGTTCTGAAACACACGTGTGCACACACAGATTTCACAGAATCTCCAACGAGCAAGTGATTTTAAATAACTCGAGGAGAGAGCTGTTTGGCAGTACCTCATCTATTCAGGCTTCTTGTATTTCTTACTTTAAATAATCTGGAAGGGGGGGTCGAGTGGAGGGGGTTAAGTTTATAAATCTAATTAAAAATGAAGTTGCATTTACATTTTAAAACCTACCCATTTGCCAGCGTACTGTGTCACTAGACATTATGTACGATTTTACTTTGCGACAGAAACCATTACATTTAAAAATTCATTACAGCAAGGTTAGTTAGACACATGATGGATGCAGCTTTAATCCTGCCATATATTATTACAGTTAAAATGTAAATGATGAAAAATATTTTGTGCTTATCAGCATTTATGTGGAAATGTGTTTTACAGTGATATATGGTGTTATATTTCTATTATTGTGATGAAAAGAAAGCAATACAAAAAGACGAAGTGTTTATTAAAACATGGTTACTTGTGATAACATATTCCTGTTGTACATGACTTTAAACATATTCACTGAGGGCATTTGTCCAAAACAACTGTGAAATGCGTTTGCTGTGCGAATCGGGCTAAGTTTTTTTCTTCTGATTACAGCTCTTTTTAATAGACTAATATTAATTCAAAATCATGTAGAACGCTGTGAAGTTGGCAGCCCTGTTTCCTTTCTGACATGGTTAAAAATGCGTGCGTGTGTGTGTGTGTGTGTGTGTGTTTAGAGACACAGTGTGAGGCTATGAATAGAAGACTTGCGTGTTTATTTTGAAATCACCCAGAGGAAAGCAGGCCACCCAATTGAATGATGTTTCCAGAATGATGTCGTTGAGGACACAACAAAATCCTATTAGAGTTGTAATTAACATAATGGAAAAGTAATATCATACTTCACTTTCCATCAGGTGAGCATTTAAAAAAAAAATGAAAAGGACAGGTTGAGTACATCCATGGTTCCATCAGGGCACAGGGATATTTTAGATATGACCATGGAAGAACTGATGCGCGGCCACACTGCAAACCTCAGATACTGTCCCTCCCGGACAAGTTACCTAACTCTCCTTTTGCCAAGTTCACTCACAATGTGGTTCCTGCCTCCTGCTCCCCTCTCCTTTTTTTTTTTTTTTTTTTGCCAGCCCAGAACAATGGTCCATCCAACTACAAAATGAACTGGAACACAAAAAGAAAAATAAACCCTCGTCAGCAACCAAAAAAACAAAAAAAGGAAAAGAAACTTTATTACTAAATCCCATTTAAAGAAAAGGAACAAAAGACAAAAGGCCTTCTTACGTTCACTGGTGTATCATCATTTTGGACAAGGTGCTTATTATTAATATTTCTGCCATGTGTCTTTTCCCCCATAACATTTGGAGGTACAGTGTTGTAACAATGTTTACCCAGGTACCCAGGAAGTATATCTGCTCCGGCAGGTCCCTGTTACCTGATTCCCTGTATAAATTGTAACCCCCTCCACCACCCCACTGTTGATGACAGATCTTGTAATAGATTTGGAATTGACCAGACTTGAAAATCAGTTCCACCTTCCCTTCCTTTCATTCATGTCCACGGTGTCTCCCGGGGTAAGGGCAACACGGGCTTAATGCAAATTTCCATTGGGGCTTTTTCTCCGGGCTTCTTTTTCTTCATCTTCTAACATCTGCTTGTAGGAGGATGTTGTTGTGTACATTAGCACTGTAACGTTTAGCACCCTTCGGGGCCACCTCTGGCACAGGAAACAAGGGAACGGTGAGCCAACGATAATACAGGCGTCGGTATTTCCTATCTCAGCACTCTCCCTAACTCTGCTTCTCCGCCGCCTGGAGTTGTTGTCTTTAGGAAGTCCGAGGTGGAGGAAGGGGAGAGCTTATCTGGCTCCCATCCTAGTTGTAAGACACGAAGCTCCTCCCTGTACACCTTGGGAACATTGTCACGCAGGGTCACATCCGCTCAGATTCCACGCCTGCGACTGAACGTGGGCCTGTGACCTACGCTGTCCTCCACCTCCCTTTGTTTGTAGCATAAAACCTACTCAGCTGATTTCCTTCAAAGCACAGGTTATAGGACTTGCGCGACACATGGCCCCAGCACACTCTCTGTCTTTCTCCTGCATGTCTCTTCCTTTAAAAAAATTATTTTAAAGAAATACACACAAGCTTTCTCCAGAAAACGAGCTCTCAAAAACAATGCATGCAAAGCACACCCCTTCAGTCCATTTTCCTGCTTAAAGAATTTCCCAAGCCAGGATCCGTGAAGCTGCGGACTGACCTGGGGTTGCCCTATAAAAATGTATTTATTTCTTGGAGCTGAAGAGTATTTGCTGAAAGCTGGATTATCACTTGGTAGACCACCAGCAGCTGTTGAAAACCAGGGCATAAAAGCTTGTTTATGTCTTTAATGGCCCACTTAATGATGGAGCAAGTATGTTATTCATAATAAAATGCCAAGGAATAATCTTAATACCCCAATGCATGGTGCTAGTGAATTAAGAAACATCTGCTATGTCATAAAAGAACATTTTATTTGGGGTCTACATTAAAAACATGATTCCATGGAGTTCTACTGATTTATATTGTACACAACAAATTATGATGTCTTGAAGTAATTATACTTTACAATTAAACCTACAAGGGTCACTCTTGGAAAAGCAAAAAATTCTGCCGAGTCTTCACCAGTCTAGATCATTTAAGCACAGACTGTGGCCTTGACTCAATATACTTCACCAAAGCAATGCTGAAAATTTCTCTTGGTATTTGTGCCTCTCTAGGAAGATATTCAAGCTGAACGGTGCTCCTGAAATCACCACTGCAGAATAAAAGGGCTATTTGGATTCACGGGGAAAAATGTAAAAATCATTCCTTTCTGCCTGTCTTTTGTCTAGCTGTGACCCAGGAACTTATTTTAATGTTACTCAAGGGAGGAAGATTTAGAGCTTGGGCTTAGTTGGGGACGAAGAGGGTGGCCCCACCCCTGCAGACTTAGTCTGGGTTTTGGGTGGGGGGAGTGTTCCCCCAGAAAGAGATATTTGAGGAGGCTGGGACAGAGTGGCCCTAGAAATGTCCCTGAAAGGGGGGTAGGTGCTGAAGGGACCGGGTGTGGCCAGCCCGGTCTCAGCCCTCGTCCCCTCCACTCCAGATGGCGTCTGTCTCCGACACGCCAGCTATCACACCAGGAAGCCGTGTGTCACCACCTCCATGCCCAACACCCCTCACGAGCACAGGGACACGTCTATTGCTTCCTGGAGCTGGGTGCTCAGAAAAGTCCTCTTGCCGCACAAAAGACAAGACAAATTATTTTAAAAGCTGGCTGCAGGGCAGGCAGGTCGTTCAAGGGCAGTGTGTCTTGACCCCGGCTGCTTTGGGGAACGATCTGGGACAATGAAAAGAATACCTGCGCCAGACCCCACCCCCAGGGATTTTCCCATTTCACTGGCCCGAGGTGCCTCTCCCTGCCCCAATGTCGGTATTTTTTAAAAAGCTCCCCAGAGGATTCTCTTGTGCAGCCAGGGTCAAAAACTACTGTTCTAGGGAAATGCAATTTTTTTTTTTCTTTAAAGATGGGTAGCACTTTTGTCAGGCAAACACCTCCATGAGCCTTTTCGGTTTTACAAAGTGCAGCTGCCTGCTATTAGTGGGAATGTTCGAGGGTGTGATCCCTGTGCAAAACAGTGTGGCACTTCCTTAAAAAATTAAAAATAGAATTACCATACGATCCCGCAGTTCCCCTTCTGGGTATGTACCCCCCAAAATTGAAAGCAGGGTCCTAAAGAGATATTTGTACACCCATGTTCACACCAGCATTATTCCCAAAAGCCAAAAGGTGGAAGAAACCCAAGTGGCTGTCAACAGATGAATGGATCCACAGAATGTGGTATGGACGCATGATGGGATACCGTTCAGCCTTAAGCAGGAAGAAATTCTGATACATGTTACAATATAAATGAAACTGGAGTTCTCTTTGCTAAGTGAAATACACCAGTCCCAAAAAGACAAATACTGTATGATTCCACATGGATGATGTACTTAGAATACTCAGATTCATTAGAGACAGAAAGCAGAATGGTGCTTGCCAGGAACTGGGGTAAAGAGAGAAGGGGAGTTACTGTTTAATGGGGACAGAGTTTCAGTTTGGAGACATGAAAGAGCGCTGGAGGTGGACGGTGGTGACGGGCGCAGGACAATGTGAATGTACTTAATGCTGCTAAACGGTTTGCTTAAAAATGGTTAAGATGATACATTTTATATGATATGCACTTTACCGTGATTTTAAAACACTTTTTAAAAATTTTAAGCGAGGCTATCCGGGCTGCTCTAATGAGAGGCCAGTGAGAAAAAGGAGGAACTAATGACTCTGCATAATAAGTAACGTGAACTTTGGGTTCCTCGTGTTCCTTGCTGGCACAGGTGACCTGAGAGAGAGTTTGGGGCAGTGGCTGGGAGGAGATGGGAGGAGGGTAGTGGGCAGGTGGGGAGAAAGCAATTTAGGTTGGGACCCCAATCAGTGAGTTTTCTGTGTGGCAAAGAGTAGCCTACCAATTTCTAGAAAGAACAATGTCTGTCACTCTATTGAGGATGATTATTTTCTTCTCTGTGATGGGACTTTCTCCCTCCACCCCTGTACCCTTAGACCCTGGCAAGAGGGCCCCCTGCCCTGAGTCCTGCATTGTAGAGGTTCCCACTCTGGTCCTCCTTGGGCTGCAGCCCCTCCCCATGGGTGAGGAGGTCGTGGTGCCCCCCTGAACCCCTAACCTCTCCTTCTTGGCCTCTCCTGCCTATTAAAGGCCAGAGAGTAACTATTTCCGGCTTTGCCAACCATCCTGTCTGTCTTGGAGATGCTCCAGTCCAGCGTGATTACAGCCAAAGGTGAAGTGTTGACATGTGAATGGAAGTGCCTAGTTGGACTCCAATAAGACTTTACTTATGGACACTGAAATTTGAATTTCACTTTATTTTTATGTGTCACAAAATATTATTCCTTTATGATTTTTTTTTGAATCACTTACAAACGCATCAGAGATTGGCAGGCCATACACAAGCAGATAGATGATGGGCTAGATTTGCCCATTTACCAACCATGGGTCTAGACTCTACCCAGGACCCTAGAGTTGCCCCAAGCCTGTTTCTGGGGCTACTCAGATCTGCTTTCCAAGGGTTAACTGTGCCAGAGTTTGCACATCCCCGGGCCCAAGGGTGGCCAAGGGGTGGCTGTGCGGAGAGTGTGAACAGAGACTGCACGTGGGGTCCACACCTGTGAGCCAGAGGTCCCTCCCGGTATGCCAGGGAACTGGGGGCAGGACAGAAGGGAGGTGCGCTTGAGGTGTAACTCTGAAGAGTCCACAAAGCCTAAATTCAAGTAAAAGGTTTAAGTGCTTAAACTTTCTGTGATTGGGCTTCCTTTTGCATCTCAGTGCATACAAATGCTAAGAGTGGCCCATTTTTCTGAAACTTTCAGCAGGGTCTGTGTCTCCCAGCAAAGGGGCACTTCGGAGGATGACAGGAGGATGCTGAGCAGGGCGGTGCAGGGACACCATGGCAGGTGGCCGATGGAGGCTCCAACACGGCACAGGACTTCAGCGTGAGAGGAGATAGGCCCTGAGCTCCGGCTTCTTGGCAAGAGGCTGTCTTCCCTTCAGGGGGCGGGTGTGTAAGCCTTTTCATATGGATATTTTAAAAAAGCAGAGCCTTGAAGGATTGGGGCACAATGAAGGCCACATGAAAATTTCCCTGCTTCTCAGAGTGTCCCAATCTGAGGTCCCCCTGTCTGCAGTGGGGCAGCTTCAAGCCTGATGTTGACAAAATCAAGATTTCACTTCCCCACTCACCACTGCCATCGCTCTCTCTCCTGGTCAGTTCCATCCTTTTCTGCCTAGCTCATCTCTTAATTTTCCAAGTGCAGTTCAAACCTCCGTCCAACCGCCAGCCTTTGCCCGGAGGGACGCTGGCAACCAAGAGGGAAGACACTTCTTTCCCCAGAATAGCTCCAAGGTCAGGTCAGAGCTGCGTGGAGGGAGGTGCCGTGTGGACCAGACCCACCCTTTCCCCCAACGGGGGCAGTTTCCCCTGCCTGGAAGAAAACAGACAGGCGTGAAACTTTTTGACAAATAAGAAAGCGATAAACTCACAAAAATGTTTTCAGTGTACACATATACCTATGTATGTATAAGAATTTGATGACTCCTTGCGCCATCTGAGCATTAATCTGCCAGGAAATATTTCCTAGAGGACATGGCGTCTCTAAGGCAGTGGCGTGGAAACATTCCAGGGCCCCCTCGGTCACCCTGTGACCAGAGCCAGCCTGAGCAGTGAAGACCACGATGAGAGAGGGACCGAGCAGGCCACTGGAAAGGCAGCCTTCACGCATGCGCACCGAGGAGCGCACGCTCTGCGTGGAAATTTATCGCAGGCATCTGATGGATTTAATGAAAGCAAAAGCAAGAAGCAAACGAGCCAGACTTCCACACACTCCTGTCTACCGAAGCCGGTGCACCCACAGCCTGCACTCTGGGCTGCCGCGATCTCTCCCACCCCTGCAGCCCCAGCCTCAGCTCCCACGATTCCTCCACTCTCTCCTCCAGCTGGTCCACTCACAGGGGATGCTTTCCTGCCACCATCCTTTTGTTCACACTGTTCCAACCACTTAGAATGCATCCTGGTTTCCATTTCCCGTTCCAGAATCTTCAGGGCCTGGCTCACCTACTTAAGTCTCCACTGGGCTAGGATTTCACCTCTTCTTCCTTTGGTTAAACCTCAGATTCAGCACTTTTTCATCTGGCCTGGGTCTTGGGGTTAAGCCAGACAGTAATGCCACCCATATGACCTCGGGGACTTGCAGGACCTCTTGGAATCTCACTTTCCTCCTCTGTAGAATGGGAATGTTAATAGATGTGTCTACATCACATGGTTTGTTGTCGAAGGGTTCGGTGAGATGACACATATAACGTGTGCAGCACCACGCCTGGCTCGGGGAACCGTGGCCACCATGGTTAGTAGAGCTACATGGGTATCTGGTCTCTACAAGATTCCCACTGGAGTGCAGGCGACCTGAGGATGGGGACCAAGTCTAACGCACCCCGTAGGTGAGTCATGTTGACAGCTTCTCACTCAGCCGCTGCTCCCTTGAACTCCACCTTAGGTTCTGGAGTGGGGCTCACCAGCTCACCAAGATCACAAAGCATGGGCCCTCCCACCGATGTGACTCTTCTTGCTCCTGCATTTAACAGCCCCCAAATAACAATGGTTTTCTAAAAGATAGAGTGAACGTCTTCCTCATTTTCAGAAGTTTGGAAATAGTCCAGGGCAGGACATGGTAATGGAAACCCAGGCCCCCTCTATCTTGTTGCTCTGCCATATGTGGCCACTGTCCCCAGATCATCACGGTTTCTGGAGCTCCAGCAGGAAGTAGGAAGGGACAAAAACCAGGGCCACTCCCTTTAAGGACACAGCTCAGAAATTGTATATACTACTGCTGTTTGTAATTGGTTGGCCAGAACTTAATCACATGGCCATATTTAGCTGCAAGAGAGCCTGGATAACGTAGTCTTTATTCTAGGTGAACAAATGTCCAGTGAAGAATTGGGGTTCTATTTCAGAGGATGAAAGCATGGAAGGATGACTGGGGATAACAAGAAACGTCTGCCCTGCAGATAGATACTTACATAACTTTTCTTTTCTTAGAGATGGAATCTTTGTCACGCCATCATAGCTCACTGCAGCCTGAAACTCCTGGGCTCGAGCCATGCTCCTGCCTCAGCCTCCTGAGTAGCTGGTACTACAGGCATGCAACACCACACCCAACTAATTTTGCTTTTATTTATTTTTTTAGAAACTGGGTCTCACTGTGTTGCCCAGGCTGGTCTCAAACTCCTGGCCTTAAGTGATCCTCTGGTCCCAGCCTCAGGACTAGCTGGGATTACAGGTGTGAGCCACCTCGCCTGGCTATTTCCTTTACTTTAAGTGTGTTTTAAGTTTATCAAAGTGATCAGGCTTGTCATCAAAATAGCCACACAATGTTAAAAGGCTTATGATGGAAAAATAACATTTTTCATTATTCACTCCAAACCCACTCTCCAGAAGCATCAATTTTAGTACTTTCAGTGTTTTCTTCAGGCATTTACCTCCACATTTCTAACAAATACTATGATTATGCAGCCCGCTTTTGATTCATTAATTTTAGGCTTTGTCCATTGGCTTTGCACTTTGGTAAATAAGGATTGGGCTTGCTTTCTCTCAAATGCACACACCTGCCCTCTTCCTTACCCCCAGATATTCCCACTAGGATCATCTAACATTTTACAGTTAAAGCAGTAGTCATTGTTTTCCTTATTACAACCATGCAAATATTGTTCACTCTTGAGCCTACCGTGGTGCCCTAATAAGGTTTCTTTTTCGGAAAATGTATCTTTCCTTGGAAGGAATAATTGTCTCATTTTTTCATTTTCTTAGTTTTTAAAAATATGTATTTAAAATTCTTCTCATTTCCTCCAATAGCTTCTTAATATTTATGTGTTTAACATATCATATCATCCATTGGTTTAATTTTTTTCCCTGAAGACCCTCTTCCTGGAGACTTCTGTCCTCCTATTCCAATCTGAACTGGTTGCCCAGTAGGACTGGGGGTGGCTGTTAATATTACTTCATCCTGGAATTTTCTTTGCTTCTTTCATGTGGTAGATTTGTTTCCTGGGTCCCAAACTCTCTTCTTTGGTGAAATACATCTTCTAGTCACTTCCTGGGAAGGGGCCCATGGGAGGTAAATTTTCTGTCTCTAAGATGTTGTGATAGTTTGGCTGGATATAGAATTCTAGGTTAAAAACTCATTTTCATTTAGTATGTTAAAAACTATATCTCCGCTCTTCTAGTGTTGTTACCAATCTGATTGCATTATTCTTTCCAGTCCTTTGTGTGTGGCATAGTTTCTTTCTTTCTCTCCTTAAGTTTTTAGGGTCTTTATTTTTGGTGTTCTGAAATACCATGCTGATGTGCCTACGGTGAACCTTTTGAAATTCATTGTGCTGAACTTTGGTTGCGTTCTTTCAATTCACATGAGAAAACTCATGTTCTTCAGTTCTGAAAATTTTCCTAATGTTATTTCCTCCATAATTTCCACTCTTTCATTTTATGTCCTCTCTGTTCTTTCTTTCTAGAATGCCCAATAGTCAGATGTCAGACTTCCTGGTTAGATCTTATAGTTTTTTAAAGATTTCCTTTCCATTTTTTAGTCTTTTTGTTTCATTTACCAAGAGAGCTCTTCAACTGAACCTCCCAATCCATAAATTGCACTTAATATTTCTGCAACCCTACTTTGAATTTATAGTTATTTCTTGTCTATTCTTTGTTGGACCTTGAAAGCAATGGTATCCTGTTCTTGTTTTATGGATGCAATACATTTTTATCTCTCTGCAAATTTAATTATAATATTGTGATGTTTTCTTCTATTTCTTGCATTATCTCTGTAACCTTGGAATTTCTTTACTTCTGATTTCTTATTTGGTCTCTGTCTTTCTTGTTGAAGGTTTTCTTTTCAATATCTGTGAATCCTGTGCAGCCAGTTTATATTTAAGAATACAGCACAAAAAGAGAAATAGTAATTGGAGGTTTCACATGCCCAAGAGAGCTTGTTGGCTGGTGGGTAATTGGGTGGCAAACCAGTTTCTTAGTGTGTTCTTACATATTTTCTCTGGTTCTGGTTTCTCCAGATAGGAGTTCTCAACCCCTCCGCCTCTGACTTATGGGTTATACGCCTGATGCTGCATTCTGGAAACTAGGCAAAGAAAGTGCTCTGATGGTCTCAGTGTACAGGTATACAGCCTTTCACTCATTCCACCTGTTTGCATTGCAGCATCTCACCCTCACTCTACTAATGTAGTCACCTCTTCTCTATAAGCTTTTCATTTCAATATATTATGCTTAAGCATCACAGATGGCTTCTAGTTTCCGTAGCGATGGAGACTGTATTTTGGTTTCTCATTCTTCTGGACATTTGAGACTGATGTCCAACAAAAGAAGGAGGCAGAAAAGCACCCTATTATCTTAATTCTAGAAAGTCTTATGCTATGATTTAATGAATCTTTATATTTGATTCATTCTTTTTGCTTAACTATGTTTATTCGAAAGGAAATTTTATATCACAACGGCAAGTGGAAAATCGGAAAGAAATGATGGAAATAAAGAAAAAGTAAAATACTATTATGAATGCTATCTAGCTACTGTTGCTTGCTGAAGGTTCTGGGCTTGAGATCTGCTCTCTCTTTGTGAATACAGACCAGCAAGTATCAGAAAGATGTTGCTAAGAGGCACACTAATCAGAAAGACATACTAATACTAAATGGAGACATTCTCCCTTTGTTTAACCAAACATACTAGAAAAATAATCTGAAATGGGAATAACTGACTCCATCTGTAATTCAAGGCTATTTAGCTGTGTGTGTATCCCTTACCACCTTCCTGTACACTTCTGTGTAGTCAGCTTCTTGTCATCATTTAGGTTTCAGTTCAAATTTCTTCTTTTCAAAGAGGACCCCTTGACCCTTCCAACTAATGTAATCGTGTAGTCATATCCTCCTGTCCTGCCATATTGAATTCATTAGCACTTATTGCCATTGCAAACAATCCTACTGTTACTTGTTCACGTTCTGTCCTTTCCACATCCCTGCTAGAATGTAAGTTTCATGAAAGTAGGGACTTTGCCCCATGCACCCAAATACCCCACACCTAAAGCAGACATTGGCACATAGTAGATGCTTAATAAATACCTATGAATGACTAGTTTCCACCTTTTGCATGCAAACTGTCCTCTAGGAATCCTACTTTCTCTCTCTATTTTTTTTCTCCTCCTCTCATCCTTACCCTCTGCCATCAGGTTTCAGCCACTAGAGTCACACCCGTGTGATAGGAAGCAAAGTCTCACTTGGTGGCTGAAACCATGTTGCAATGCGCTGACAGCTCTCACGTCGCCTCTCAACAGCTCTCATGAGGGCCACCATCTCACAATGGCAGGCGCTGGTCAATTAGGCAGAAATACTTTTGTCTTTAAAAAGTGAGAAAAAAGGGATTTAAAGACCCAAAGGTATTTGGGGCTGACAAAAGTGTAATTAATGTCTTCACAAGACAAAATGGACAGAACATAAATGCCATTAAGAGTCGAATTTCCATGCTGCCAAACCGCCCCCCCCAAAAAAAAATTGATTCAGAGAAAACAACCAACTGGCATGTTTTATTTTTTCCCTTATAGTTTTTATTTTATTTAAGGGAATGACTTAACACTGAGAAGGGGAAAGAGTTTACATAAAATCTGATTTCTAATTATTCTTCTAAAATGAAATGATCTAGTTCCAGTGGGCCAGCATTCCCAGATGGAAATCATTATGGGAGCCACACAGTGTCCACCCCTTGAGGTGGGGCGTGGGATCTCCAGTTTGCCACAGTCCTCACCTGGCCTGCACCGCTTGTTTATGCCGACCTTGGGAAGCACTTGGGTTTGTGAGCCCTGACGGTGGAACCACTTCTGGGCAGGTGCTAAATACCAAGTCTTACTCTTCTCCTGACCTCCTCAAGACTAAGCTCATACCAGGCATACAGTGAGTGCCCGATAAATAATTATAGATAAATTGGATCAAGTTCCTCATATTTGCCCACTTTGTAACCAATCTATTGATTCTCATGTGTTGTACTTTTACAGAAATTGCAAATTTCTCAGTGTAGGGGATTCCCCTTAATCAATAAGCTAGCTCCCTAAACTTGTTTACAAACAAGATCTTCTTCCAGAAATGAAATAGACTTTTTTTTAAAAGAAAAACGCTTAAACAATTACTCTGTGTTTCCAACACCAGACTGACAAATACTTTAATACACAAGAAGTCTTTTCCCACAGCAGAAAGTACTTTATTTCCTTTCTTATTGACAAATATAGGAATGTCCTTTAAATGAGATACGTGTGCTCACCTGTAAAGCAAATCACGTGCTTATTCCACATCTTGTGGCAAGAGGCTCTCCCAGGCAACGAAAGAGGCCAAACGATGGCATTTCCATGGTGACTACAGGTGGCTCTGGGCTTTTTGTGTGTGTGCCGTGAAAGCCAACACCTCTCTACATGAATAAACAGAATGTCACATACACTTGAAGCGGTGGGTAAGTAGGAATAACTGCAGGTGATTACAAGGCTTTTAAAAAATATTAACCAGAGGGAAAGTAAGCCACCATCCTTTTCATGTAGAATAAGTCCCAGCTATTAAGATAGTGTACAAATTTATTTCAGGTAAATTTAAAGAACAGTTATTTGGCAATTCAGGAAATTTGCTCATCATTCTTCGGAATACTGAGCTGGAATCAAGGAGGTTTGTCTCTACTTTGCGACTGTAGTATGTGGAATTGGGCGTAAAAATTAAGCCAATGAAGTTTTGCAAGTGATTGTCTCTTTTATATATGAATAAGAGCCAGTCCAAAGTGATCCACGAAGCAGTCTCACTCATTCGCCTTTCTGAGTGGGAGGGAAAAGGATGTGGTTATATCAGGAATTGCACATAACCCAAAACGCATCTTATCTCTGCCAAAAAATGTACTGAGTAATTGTTCCCCATGTACTATTATTAGTCCTGATTGGTTCCATTACCATAGAGATTAGCTTCTCTGCCAAATTTTTTAAGGTTAGTCAAAACCTGGGTTTCTGACACTCATGTATAGCCCAACAGAAAGCAAAATGTTAAAAACCATTGCTCTTTGTCATAGTGGTGGATCATTTGCCAGTTTTCATTTTTTACATTATATGTTAACATTATTATGTCCCTTATGTAAGAATCTCTGCAATAAATTCCTCTAAGAATTTAGTGCCAGGAAAAATGTTTCTCTCCAGATAAACTTATGTACCTCCTGTTGATCAGATCACGAGATAAACCACAAAATTCATCTTCTTGGTCTTTTTACTCCATCTGCCAGTAAGCTCAGAGCTTTGGGTCTAATATCCTTGTACAGTTGAATGTAGTGAAATGAATGCTCAATTGGGAGCTAATGATCTGGCTTCTAAACCTAATTCTGTCACTTATAAGTTTCACGTGTCTTAAAAAATTTACTCAATCTGTCTGAGCCTCAGCTTCCATATCTGTCAGATGATAATAATAATATCTGCCTTCATCAGGTTGGGCAGACACTCCCAGATGCTCACCTACCAGGCCTCCCTCACTTTTTCTCTTGATAGCAGAAGTCCTATATTGTCCAATTTCCCAATGGCAATGTGCTTAGAAAGGTAGACGCAAGTCTAGTGAATGTGTCATTCTTGGTCAAAGCCAAATGTGATAATCCCAGTCTCCTTTCTCCTGTGACTGCTTTAGAGATAAACAAGTGGCCTAGTTATGGTGAATGAGTCACAATGAGAAGTCTGCCAGAGATCCTGGGAAAAGATTTCCTCCATGAGGGATGAGCAAGGAGAAAATCAACCCTGTCCTGTGCCCCGAGCCATCCTCCTTTTGGATGAGGTTTTGCACAGATGTGAGAGCTGGAGCTGTGGCAGCCTTCTTGGAACCATAAGGAAAAGCCAAGAGATTTCCAGAGAAGCCAACCCTGAGATCAAGGAATTGCTGAATATCTCCTGGAAACCTCTGGGTGTCTTGCTGTATCGGACAACAAGCGTCCTCAACTTTTAAGCCATTGATAGTTGAGCATTTTACTTCCGTAGCCAGAAGTATCTTAACTGTTAACTACTTTGAATAATGTGCATTAAAACCCTTTGAAAAACTATAAAATGCTATAATAATACAGTTGTCTCCCTTTATCCATGGTTCCCTTCCCACAGTTCCAGTTACCCTTGGCCAACCTCCATCAGAAAATATAACAGTATTTTGAGAGAGAAAGAGAAATCACATTCACATAATGCTATTACAGTATATTGTCATAATTGTTCTATTTTATTATTAGCTATTGTTATTAATCTCTTCCTGTGCCTAACTTATAAGTTAAACTTTATTAAAAGAATAATAAAAAGCATAAGTATAGGGTTTGGTGCTATTCACAGTTTCAGGCATACACTGGGGATCTTGGAACGTATCCCCCAAGGATAAGGGGGGGACTAGTTTGTTCCAAGGACATGTATTTCTCCTTTTGTTTAAAAGCTTCTTGACCCCTAATTTTTAATCTCTGTGATGTTTTTCCTGTGATGTTTTAAGGGATTGTATAGAAAGCCAACTCTGGTAAGCATTTTTGCTGTAGTTATTGTTACATAATGTGGCTACTACTCATTGACTACTCATTATGAGCTCAGTATTATGCTAAGTGTTTCATGTACTATCTCATTTAACCAACACAAGAACCCTATGATGGAGACGCTATGATTATCCTCATGTATAGCTGAGACAACTGAAGCCCAGAGGGGTGAGGAAAATCGCCCAAGTTCACACAACTCACGAGTGGCAAAGCTGGAACTTGAAGTCTAGTCTCAATGACACCATAGGCTGTATGTTCAACTGAATTCTCAAATATCACTCACTCGGGAGAAGTAAATGACCATTCAATCAATAAGGAACATACTTATTAGGCACCAAGCCTTTTTAAAATACCCAAACATAAGTGTGACTTGTTCAACGATTTTAAGAAGGCTCAGCCTGTTCAACTTTGTACCTTTTCCATGCCAGACACTCGTAATCCTCACCACTGTGCTTCTACCGTGGACACTTGGCTGCCAGATGAGAGGGACAGGCAGAACCTATGACACGGGAAGGGAGGAACCCAGACTTCTTCGATGGGAGAAAGGAAAAAGAAGGCAAATCAATTTCCCCATTTTCTCATGAGCCCCAAACAACACAATACAAATCTCGGAACTGGTTAAGAGCATCCGGCAGGGAACAAAATTACCACGATGCTGACATCATGCCTATGGTTCTCCTGCGTGGCTGATGAACCCTCCTTGTAGACCGGGCTGTCGAGAATGTATCAATTAGCTCAGATACCTACTGACTTGACAAGAAACCCTTCCCATAATCAGGATGACATGGGCATGTTCAAGAAAGTGCTGAGAGAGAAATTTGCCATCAGGCTCATCTGAATGAGAAACACCTCCCCAAAGAAATGCTTACTTTTCAGCATGTCAGCTTCCGTTTCAGCAGATGAAAAGGCAAAAGCGGGAATCATACTGAGTGGGTCTGAAACTGTCTACTGTACCAAGATCGCATTCTCCTCGTAAAGGGCGCTGTCCTGCAGTCTGTCATCAACTTTCCTCCAGCAGAATCACCAGCCTCGAAAAAATGGGAAGATAAACACTGGGGGGAAGTTGGGATTGAGAAGCTCTAAGCAAAGGCAGTGGGCAAGACCTCGGCTCCTGCCTTTAGAGAGAATGTCAGGGCTTGAGCTCGGGGGGCTGAGCCCAGCACGGACACAGAGACCAGTGCCCAGAGGGCTGAAAAGCAAGGAAGGAGACCAGTGGCCTTTTGGAATGGGACTAAGGAAAATGTGGCCCAGAGCTTGTGCTGACAACGTAGCCGAGGCTTCAGAGAGTATAAGGGAGAAAAGCTGGTTACTCACTGGGGAGAATCTTCTGGAAACCACCCTTGTCCCAGGCAATAGTGCTGGCATGAGGATGCCCTCCTAGAACAATCTGGTACAATCCAGAGTGTGGGTGGAACTTAGCATTGGTGCCTGGGAAGGTAACAAGGTTCTGGATAGCTTGTAGGGAAACACCTTTAAATGAGTCAAAAAATAGATATTTTCACCCATTTCTTATTTCCCAGGGTCTGTTTGTCCAGCCATCATCATTTTGTGAGAAGGACCTTCTTACTCCGAGATGACGAGCTCCTGCCCTCGCCTCGACCCCCGCCTACCTTTTTGCATAATGCCCACCTCTAAGAGCTGGAAAAGAATGCTCTGGCCAGGCCACCTTCCACCCCAGGTTGGCTATTTACTGCCCTGGGCGTAAGCTTTAATGGACACCATGGGCTACCAGGACCAAGTGTGTTCAAAGCTATTTCTGTTATCCTCTGTTTAGGTCAAGCAAAGGAGCTCTTGTGAGTAATTCATAAAGTGCCTATACTCAGAGGCATTGCACAATCTCATTACCATTAATTTTTGCATATTTAACTACAGTTTTTAATTAGATGGTATTTTATTATTCATGCACATAATTTGAGTCCAAGTCGGGCTGCTCTCTTGGAGGAAAGGAAAAAAAAGGGAGGGGGGGAGATTCTTGTGAATTGGAAGTTGGTGTTGGCGTTCCTTCTCGACTGGCGAGCATGGCAGCCTCTCTAAGTCTATAATGGTTCTCTTTTAATTTTGCTAATAGCTATCATGTTATGTACCTTTATAAATTTGTTAAATTCAGAGTGCTGGGAGTTGTCTCTGTATGCGGTAACTGTAAATAGTTTGTTCTGTTTGGTTTGCACATACAAACTGTTTGCTCAGGCTCCTTGATGTATTATTAAAATGGGTAATGGACCCTTGGGAAACCATCTAGTTATATGCCTTCATTTGCAGAATAAACCATGCGTTGTTTTCATCTTTACTCATGATTGTTAATGGCACTGATGATGAGATGGGTGGATTTTTTTTTTCCGCTGCCTTTATCAACACTGTTTTATTATGCAGGCAAAATGGCCAGGCTGCTGATTTCGTCTAAGGTTTTCAATTAGTCATTTGACTGAACACATCTGTGCTGGCATCCACCCAGAGCTGGACTGCAGCTATTACCGGTTTACACCTGCTGAACCGTGGCCATAAATGCGGATGGGAATAAACCTAAATTGGCCTTTTAGATATGGTTGAAAAGTTGTAATGTTGCAGTGTTTTATTGCAGTGTCAGGAAGGTGTGAACTTTTCTGCCTTGAGGCCTAAGAACCTGCCACGAGTTTCCAACTCCACTCAAATGACTCACTTATAGGCTGGTTATTAATATCTGTTTACCGTTTTGCAGTCCCGATGACTTAATCGGCTGACGTTAAGTAGATGAGATTATATTTGTCCTGCAGCGGGGAATGGTCCAGGTTTAATTGTGTTGGTAAACAGAGCACAGTGGCTGCTTTGGAATCTCTGCAGATGTCCCCGAATTATTCAGCAGCACTTTGGAACGTGACTCCTACATCTTCCACTGAAATGCAAATTGCCTCATGGCCGGGCAGAGGCCTTGGCACTGGAAGTAGAGGTGTGGATTTACTTTCATCCTCCAAAGAACCTGTCACTTACCATGGAGGAGGAAGACTGGGCAGATTCCTGCAAGATAAATTGCAACTTCTCACTGCTGGGTGTGCATGTGTTTTCTGAGAGAGATTGCTAATTAATTGCTCACTATCAAGAAATCCCCTCTGCTGGTCTTCAGGTGGCCCTGGGGGTGGTAGACGAGGCTGCAGAAAGCAGTAGCCACGTCACTGAGAAAGGGCTGACATTTGGATCGTGGAGGTCAGGGATGTTTACGGAAGCAACAACATTTCTGTTGGATGCAACAGATTCACTGGGGATTGGAATAAAAACATCTCTCTCATGGTGGAAAAATCTGGAACAATGTTTCAGACTCTCAGGATGACAGAAGGTATTGGCATTGCAGCCAGAGTGGGGGTGCTTGCCACGACACTGTCTCTGCCCCCAAGGCATTGAGCTTTTGTTATTTTCACCATGACCATGTGAGTATACAGCCACCCCACTTACCCTGATAAACACGGGTGCCTCCATGTTGAACCCTAAAAACCCAGCTTCTCTAGGAGGTCCCTATTTCTATGTCACTCCTTCTCCTCGTTCAATGCCACCACCCATCACTGTCTAACCATTTTCCTGACTGCACTTATACTAATTTGTGAGAAAGAATCAAACCTTTGACTGGGTTAATACCAGCCAAGTTCATGTCTCTGAATTTTATTCTCTGTTGTTGTTTGCTGTTATAACTCCTTCAGTTACTATCTGAGATGCACCCAAGCCATAGCTAATCATCATAATAACCATCCCATCATCCCACCTCACATGTTTTGAGGCTGTGTAGCAGTATCGTGCAACAAACGCTACGCAACATACACCATTCTAGGAGATTTGTTTGTGTTAATGCCTTTAACCTTCATAACAATAGTTACAGTACCCACGAGCAAGATACAATTATTATCACTCCCGTTATAGATGAGGAAACAAAGGCACGAAAAGTCCAAGAAAATTGCCCAAGATCAGACCATGAGTAAATGAAGGAATCAAGATTCATGGCAAGCAATCTGGGCCAGAACTCAGGTTCCTAGAAAGTGTACTACACAGTCTCTTAGAGTTAGAGTTTCTCAAGCCATAAGTTTGAAACAGCAAGCTGGCATCTGGCTGGAGGGGTCCTTCCACTGAAACCTTTTATTCACCCATTCCTCTTATTGGTGGATATTTAGTTTGTTTACAGTTTTCCGTGTGTTTTAATAAGCATGCTTTTACTCATCTCCCTGGGCACACATGGACATGTTTCAAAGCGATTTTGCATAATCATAAGGCATGCACACTTGAAATCTTGCTAGATATTGCTGAATTGCCCTGCAAGATGGTTGAACCAATTCATGTGGTGGGTGGGAATAACTGTTTTCCCACACCCTCGCCAACATTTTGATATGAGCAAACTCATTAAGCTTCGCCAAGCTGAATGCATTTTCCATAGCTGTTTGTGAAATTAAACCTTCCAACTTGCTATTGGTGAAATTAAGCCTTCTATCTCTCAGCCTCACCCTCTCGCTCCCACCTTAACACCCAAGAAAATAAAGATGCCTTCTGTCCTTCAAAACACAAGTCAAAACAGCAGTTCTCTTCTGCTCTAGTTGTATAGATACACTTCCAGAATAACTAGTTTTACAGCAGCATTTTGCAGCCTCAAAACTACAGCAATACCATATTGAGTTGGGAAGAAGTGTAATAGTTAAGCGTACAGGCTCTGGAGTTAAACTGCCTGGGATCAAAACCAGGCTAACCTTCCTAGCTGCAAGGCCTTGGTAAGTGATCTCTCCTATGCCTCAATTTCCTCATCTGTAAAATGGGAATATTCATGTAACACCAGTCTCATAAGGTTGCCCCCAAAACTAATGATTAAATACAGTTGGCACAGTGCTTATAAAAGTGTCTGGCTCACAGATAGTGTCCTGTAACTTTTGTCTTCTACCAACTTTACACAAACTGGCCCTATAGGCTAGTGGATAGAAAATGTTTCTGCCTCTTGTTTTAGATTTTTTTTTAAGTACCTTTTAAAAGCAATAGTATCTGAAATGTCAGGAACTGTTACGGCTGTTGAGCCCGACCCTTTCCAATAACCATGAGTGACTTGAGGGCCAGGGCCATGCCTTCTTCCCACCCCCAGCGCCTAACCCAGTGCTTGGTGCACAGTGAGTGGCAGTGGATGACAGCTAGACAGACGGACAGACACACCATGGCTCGTTCACCTCAGTAGGCAAAATTTGCACTGGTTCCAATGCAAATGCCCAGGCCCAGGGCCCAACTCACTGGATCAGAATCTTTTCTTCGGCGGGGCCCTGGCATCTGCATTTTAAACAACTTCCCCAGCGATTTCTGGCCGTGGCTGTGAGATTATGGATAATTCTGGCTCTAGAGAAAATTCTTTCCAGCACTTGGCATAGTTCCTCACACATAGTTGGTATTCCATAAATACTGCTGATTGAATAAATTAGTCATCTCAGGGAGTAGTTACAGGGTTTTCGCACTGACATGGCCCCAAGAGATGGAGGCGCATCAGACCGTCTCAGCCACAGATCCACGTGCTGATGCCATGCGGGGCTCCCAGGAGGAGGAGGCGGGGTCCCCTGTGGCGATCGCACTTCCCCTGCTCCTCCAGCCACCCTCAGGGCACCTGCCATCGCCCAACACTCCAAACCGACATCCCGCAACCACCTGGGACCTCCATATTTCACAGAAACCTCCAAATTTTACAGATACTGTTAAGCATGCTGGAGGGTAAATCATTTTGGAGCCCAAGGTCAAGCTCACCTCAGCGACTGCCCATCACCCAAACTAACCTCATCAGACCTCTTAAGATCGCAGACCATGGCCTGCCTGGAGCTCACAATCGGGTGGCTCCTCCTGCCTTGCCCAAGCCCCCCAACCCCCTCCTCACTTTCTCCCTGGACCCAACAACTCCCAGTCCCTGGCCTCGTTGTCCTCAATCCTGTTCTCCCTGCTCTCCCATCCTATCTGCACCCACCCCCACCTCCCTCCAGACCCTGCCTTATCCGGGGAATTTTGAGCTCCCGAGAACTGCGTCCCAGCATAGGTCATTCAATAAAAGGAGCACGTGACTCAAAACCAAGCAGCGCCCAATACACATTTGGGGATGGATGGGGGGGCGGCTAAGCTGTATTCATTTTTTTTTTTTTTTTTGAAATCACGATTTTGCTTTATAAACATTATTTCCACTGTTGGAAAAAGCACTCATCTCTCGAAGCTGCTTTTAAAATACTGAGGATTCCTGGACCGTGTTCAGATGAATATCAAATGCATGTTTGCAATGATAGCTGATGTTCGAGGAGCTCTTCCTAGCGCCAGGCAGAGCAGGGGGCCCTGTGTGCCTATGAACTCTACTGGATCTTCACAGCAACCCCACAGGCTGACCCCAATCCCACAGCCATTTTACGGATGAGAAAACCAAGCAAGAGAACTAGGGACTAAGTTGCACCGGGTTAAATCGCTAATCAGCGGGGCTTTGGCTCCATGCACTGCAGGTTATGGTGGAGAGAGCTGAGGCTGACCCTTCTTTACAAGGTAAACATGCCGACAGCAGCAGAGACAAAGACATAAACAGGGTTGTCCTTGTTGGAAGGGAGGTCAGACCGGTCGGACTAGCCAGGGTTGAAAAATTCCCCCCCGAAGTCCCCATGGTGGGGACTTTGGGGACACGGTGGAGAGGTCATTTCAGGCTTCCTCCAGGCTTGGCCTGTGCCTCAGCTCCCCGCAAGATTCCAGCGCTGAGGTGGTGCCCTGCTTCCCACTCAGGCCCCAAGTGGCTGCGCAGGCCTGGGTCCCGCCAGCCGTCTTGTCTCAGTGTGGCGGTGGGAATGTACATCCCCGCAGATGAAAGCAGGGGGCCCGACAAAGGGAAAATGAAATTTCCCTTGAGCTATTTGCCCTGGCTGACTAACCCAAACCTTCCTTCTCAGGATGAAGAACAGCTCTGATGTTCTGATGTTGAAAGCATCAAAGGCTGATCCCCTCAGCTGAGCAGTGACACTCAGTCGCGCGGCAGCCAGGCCTCCGGAGCGCCCACCCCCACCATCGCCAAAGCCCAGACCCCCGGAATCGACCCTGCCTGATTAGTACCGATATTCCGCTAGTCAGACGGGCTGCACAGACTGCTCCTGGGCTTGCGTTTATCCCTCCTCCTCCTCTGTCTACGACACCACCTCTGACCCCTACCCTTCTGATGGGGACACAAACTTGTCCTTTCCTAACCATCCTCTTCCCCTGAACCAGCTGCAGAGTTCAAAGCCTGTGGAAGGAGAGCCTCGAGAAATACAAATCAGCTTCCAGAAGGCTGGAAAACACGGTTTCTAGAAAATATCATTCTCAACAGCTTCATCTCTTTTTTTCCCATTGCAAAAATGATCCGTGTTCGCTGTTGACATTTCAACAATTCAGAAGAATATAAAGAAGAAAGTAAAGATGGCTGGTGAGCCCACCCAGGGGAGGTCCCCACGGCTAATATTCTGCCAACGAGCCTACGTCTAAACACCCAAGCAGCCCAACAGCACGCCGCCTGGCTCGGACCCCAGGCTGAACGTGGCCCTGCCGCCTGCTCTCCTCTCTCCGCAGGATCGTGGTCACCTTTCCCTCTTAGAGACTTTTTTAAAGCATCTCTCTGAATTAAACATCAATTCCGAGACTCTTCCAACGTTTTCCTTAAAACACAAGAGCTGCTCGCCGGCGAGCGGGCAGAGTCCTATTCAAACTCCGCTTTTAAGCGAAATGGAACACGAAAGAGATGGCCGGGAACCAACTTCGGACAGCCACAGGCAGCTTTGTGGGAGGAGGACCTCTCTGCGCAAGTTGGGTAAAGCAAGAGTGTGATCTCTGCCCTCCTTTGTTTTTAAAAATTAATAGAGCTTTTCCGACACGCTACCGTCCGCCACTCTCAGCCAACAGTCACATCACGGTCTTTATTCCCAGCTCACTACGTCAAATAAATAGAAGCTTACAGGGGAGGCCAGGGAACGATAAGCAATTCTCACGGCAGCAAATTCTTAATATATAAATTCATCCAGCGGCAGCTTAGTATCAACTGGCAAAGCCAGAAACAATGGGGAGCCGCCAGGCCTGGCTGTGACGAGGTCAACCATCAAGGTTATCTATATTCAATTACTGGTATCTACAAACTTGCATAGCTGTCAGCTGGTCAGGGCCCAGATGAAAACTCACCATGCACGCGGAAAGCAAATATAGTTTCCGAGGAGAGCCTCAAATTAGCTCTGCGAGTGACTTGGCTTCGAAAGCACACAAGCCACCAGCCTTTGGGGACCTTCCCGCCGGCAGCGCCTCAATGTCTAAATTTGGGCATCGTCTTATAAATCTCTGTTTTCCAGCAGAAGGAAAGGACTGGAATTGCTCCTTAACCCTGGGTGACGATAAATTATATCACTCAACAATAGATAAACTTAAGACACTTTTCCTGTGCGGCGGCCCTATTGTGAGGCACCCGCTAATCTCCGCCATCGCTCCTCTCCAGTCGCCCCACTAAAGACCTGTCGGGGGTGAGAAGACACAATAATTTGTTTTCTGACTCCTCCTCCGGAACCATATATCATGTGTGGAAACAAAGCTCTCCCACAACAGATACGTATCTGTTTCCTTTATCTGAGTTTCTCTTCCCAGCAGGGGCGCTGCCAAGGGGACATGTCTTCTGGGTGGCGCGTCCATGGCGTGGGACGGGGCGACGGCTCCTTCCCGGCCCCGGCTAGAATGGGGGAAAGTTTGGTTCTCCAGGAGGGAGAGGGCTTTCTCCTCACTGCTCCATCCCACGTCCCCTTAAATCACACCTCGCTATGCCTGGCAGGTGCCTTTCCACCCAGGCCCCGTGGAGGGGCCCCGTGGAGATTTAGCGACGGTGCAAGTCAGGGTTAATCAATGCCGAGGTAATTTCTAGATTAGCTTGGGGAGGCCATAAATTGCAGGCCTGTTAGGAGCTAGATGTCTTTGATTTTCTCCTTGGGCTGGAAGTATCTGAGCGGTTACACTGCCCCGTCCACGACACGCTTCCTCCACTGTCTGTCACCTTCAGAATCTTGAATATCCCCTTCTCAGAACTTCCGACCCCCTCTGCAGGCGGGCACGCCAGCCCTGGGCCCACACAGGCCATCCGAGCTGCACCAGTAAGGACTGTACGTTCATAAAGTGCGATCTGTTTGGATTAGTCAGGCCAGGCTGTGGGACAGAGGTGAAACTATGATTATCTTTATGAGAAACTATTTCACATGAGTTCATATAGGGAGGGAGAGACCAGGTGTAGCCAGGTCAGTCTCGACTTTCAATCAGGCCAAGACATGCTCACACCTCCCACCTGGGCCCCCTAGGCAAAGCCCCATCTGTCCAGCTGGGCAGGTTACGTGAGGCCATCTCTAACGGAGTGCCAGTCATATCATAGCTTTTGTAGATTTCTACGTTTATTATGACAACTTCTGGTCGATGACAAAATGTGTTGTAACAAAATGAGTGCAGACCCTTTTCTGACACATGGAAGTAAATTATCTTGAGAAAGGGACCCTGCCTTTAATAGGCACAAAGGCACCATATCGGCCAGGGCAGTCTTGCACCGAGGAACACACTTCTTCCCCCTGAAGCCCACATGGCCACTTGCTTAGTGGATCCCCTCATACATGTCAGGGAGGAGGGCCATTATAATGAGATGGTCTGTTCACCCGTCTGTCCCCTCCCATTGGGATCTCCGTGTCCATTTCTGTGTCCCCAGCACAGAGCCCAGTGTCTGGCTCATGAAGGTACCCAACAAATGTTTGTTGAATGAATGAATGAAATTCTGTATCCTTCAACCCCTACTCCAGGGTCTTCCACACAGCAGGTTAAAAATGAATGCTTTGATGAACCAAACCGATTCAATCTGTAGATTGGAAATCTCTCTGTTTGCCCAATAGAATGCAGGGACTTTTAAAATGTTAAAATGTGGGATCATTATAATTTTTCTCTTACAACTTGATGCTAAGAGCTTGTCCAAAGAACAACGTGTTTCTTTCCATGTTTCAGGGCTCCACGGGGAAGGAGGAGATGGCCACTCAAAGTGACACAGACACCTCTCTGCAGGGACTGTGGTGGCAGGCTATGGGAAAGCTGGTGGAGGGAGACCATTCGAAAACACGTCCTGTTCTTGTCTTAGGATATAGCAAGTGTTTTCTTAAAGCGTCGAAAGTGTTAGAGGAGCTTAAATGACACACTTTACAAGTGGCAGTCTCAGCGACCCTGCTAGAACTCCGTGTTGGGGATTCTTAGTTCAACCCCCCTCAGACAGTCAGCAAGGGTCCTGTCGAGGATGAACAATTCTGACGCCGCCTGTTCCTCCTGCCTGGGAAGCCCCAAGTCCTGTGACCTCCTGGTACTTTCCTTCCTTTTGAATTTCCTTGGAAACCCTCAGAACACTCAGCTGAATTTCCTCCAGGGTTGGGAACATGTGTGATCATGGCAAAGTCGCCAGACCTGGAATCTGAGTAAAGGGGCAACGTGACAACGTTAAAACCTAATTACTATAGTATTTGCTCTTTATTTGGTGGTTATGAAACTAATGATTGCTCATTATTAAAATGAATCCAAAAGCGAACAAAAAAATGTAAAAGGGAAAATTACTTACAAGCCCACCTTGCCCTTACCAAAGATTAACGTACTGAGAAATTGGTCTGTGTCCCTCCAGACTGTTTGTGGCATTTGTCTACAGATGCCTGTGTTCACTTATGTATTACCCATCAAAATAGTAAAAAAAAAAAAAAAAATCATACCATATTGCTTTTGTAA
>VBSM01003206.1:6931283-7026810 GCA_008086735.1 Cheirogaleus medius
GGAGGGAGGGGGAAAGGAGGGAGGACCCAAGTCCATAATCTCCTTTAAGATAGAAAAAGGGCATCAGGAATAAAAAAGCTAAAAATTCATAGTATCTCATCAAAGACGTGGCACAACACTTTGCATTTACTGAATGCCTGCTACGTGCGAAGCACGTAGTTTTGCCTGGTTTAAAAGTCACAATGACCCTCTGAATAACGTGGTTATACCCACGAGGAAGACACGTGGCAGAGCAAGAACTCACATCCACGGCTGCAAAACTCGAACTCCAAAGCCTGCTCCTCCCCTGGTGTCGCATGGTGGTGGTGGCGGTGGTGTGGACGCTATTGGTATTAGCGGCGGTAACGTTGGTAATGGTAGTGATAATGGCAGTGGCCGTGGTGGTGGCTGTAGCTGTGACAGTGACAGTGGTGGTCATGGAACCGACGCTGGCATTGGTGACGGTATTGGTGGTTACTGACATTTGTGTTGGTGTTGGCAGTGTTGGTAATGGTTGGTGACGCTGATAGCCGTGGGGGTGGTGGCAGTGGCAATGGCGGTATTGTAACTGCGGTGAGGACAGTGATGCCATTGGAGGTGGTGGTAGTGGTCATGTCAGTGCTGCTGCAGTTATTGGTATTGGTGACGGTGGCGACGGTGATGGTGGCGGTGACAGTAATGGAAGTAGTCGGGGAGGGTGGGATTAAGGATTGAATAAAATGCCAGGTTCAGCCCTACTACAAGATGTACCAGGAAACTGCCAGAAAACACAGGCATCTGGACCCTGTAAGCCACTGGGAAACTTCCAGAATAAGCTGCGTTTCTAAATAATGATTAGGACCAGGGCAAGGCCGGAGTAAAGCCCGAGAAAATCACACTAGCTCTGGGGCTCTCGCCGACAACATCTTTGTTGATTGCTCTCTCTCCACTCTAAAGAAGAACCACCTCACCTTCTGCCCCACCCAATAAAATGGCTCGGTAAATATAATTACTTGCACCATCTAATCAATAACGGATTGCTCCTGGCCCCTGCTTGTTCAATATCAGTGTCTGGGATCACAGAATCCTGGTACTCCCCTCAAAATGTCAATTTCTGCTTAACGTTAGATAAACCACATCTATCAACCCCATCCGTTAATGAGATTTTATTGTGTCATTAATAATACACATCCTTAAAAAAATGTTTTCGACTAATATAACATGAAATATGAGGTTGAAAATATTCTCCACTTCCCAGTCATATAACTCCCAATTGCCAATTGAACAACCCAAATCAATGCTGTATTAAGCAATCTCAGAAAGTGATTATGGAATTGGAGAGACAACCAACGGGTAGGCGAAGAGAAACTATTTTCCCATTGATTTTTCTAAGAGAGAAAGAGAGAGAGAATTAAAAAGCAGTCTCCATCCATATTAAGAGGCCAGTTAGTGGAACTTAACTTGTAGCGTCTGTCACCCCCAATGTAGGTTAGTCTTTGCCCTGAGTTTGGGTCACAGGTTCCAAAGGAACTCAGGTCTCCTGGACGATGTAACACACGAACGCCAGAGCTCAGAAATGCCCTCATTAGAAACACATTGCCAATAGCATGTGGCCCTGACGCCTGCTGTTGAAGTTCATTTGTATACACAACAAACACTGGGTAAGCAGCCCAGTTCTGAGAGGAGCTGTCTCCACATCAAATCCCAGGACAGAAAACCCCAGGGATGCCAAACTGCATCACAAAACAAAAACAGCTGCAAGAAAACACAGGAGACAAGGAGAGGTGCCTTGGAGTAATTGACAGGCCCAGAGTTTCCTTGATCTGGAAAATCCCGTTCATTTTAATTGTCCCACTGTTCTGTTCACCCTATAAAGAATTTGACTCACTTTCCTCTATTTCCTGATTAGAAATACTCTTTCGTTTTGAACAAGGTGATCATTAGCTCTATCGTCCCAGGGTTGGGGCTCTTAAAGGAATGGCAGGCAGAGTTTGCAGAAAGAGGTTGTCTGTAAATATTTTGTCAGTAATTCACCCTAATTTTCTACTACACAGTTCACCAATTATTTAATTAGTAACATAATAAATAGCAAGTTCCTTCAGCAGAAGAGAGCTGTCATCTGGGGTGCCGCACATACTAAAAGGGAAGAAACAAAATCTTTTCTGAGCTCGAGTGAAGGTGTTTGAGGTCTCACCCATGGGCCACTTGGACCCGGGCCAGCCATGTCTGTAGGTTCTGATGTTTGGTGCTGAGTGTGCAGCCCTGTGAATACCTGTATACAGCTAAAAGTTTAGGGGAGTGTATGCACGTGTGTGTATACACGGAACATTCTGGAATCTTGGATCCATAAGCTTTATCCATACCACTTTTAATACAGTTGTGGATAGACATGTGCCTTTCCATCTCAAGGACTGCAACTAGCTGTGACACATGACTGTGTTTCATGGTTCCTTTATTGGATCTCTGATAGAAACTGGTTATTTCCACATAGAAACATCAGAGAGATCAAATAGCTGCTCATACCTCTCCGTGTGAGCAAAGCCTGGATCTCTTTCTCTCTCCTCCCCCTTCTCTCTCTTTATTTCCTCTCCCTCCCTCTTCTTTCTCTCAAAAAAAAAAAAAATCAATGAGAAAATATTTTATCCTTACCTACTCATTGGTTTTCTCTCAAATTTCATAATCACTCTCTGAGACTGCTTAATATAACATTGATTTGGGTCACAGGGTCCTTCTAAGTTTGGATTGCAATGATTCTAGAATTTTCCTTTCTTTCCTTGTTTCTTTTTTGACAAATAAATATTCCACTTAAAAAATTTCCCAAACAAAGGGTAGGGCCATCCTCTACCTTCCTCTCCTGAATGTGTATGGCTTCCTTGATAGTTTTTCAAAATCTTTTTCTACTATTTCAGCTGACCCTGTGGCAGCCTGGTAGATACAATTTCGAACAAGAGCTGTTCTTCCAAAGCAGTGGCAAAAAGGTGACTCGTGTGTGAGCTGCTACCTTTGTGTGACAAAGGGAAGACACAAGACGGGGTGTTTGTGTTTATATTTGCATAAAAGACCCCTTTGGGGTGGTGTGATAGTTGTGCAAGGGATTGGAACAAGATTTCCCACTGAATATATTGTTAGATTGTAGAGCTACATGGATATGGTATCTGTTTGAGAAATTAAAGACAGTAAATTAAAAAACAAAACCAAGAAACCATTGACTTGGGCTGTTCAACTGGCTTTTGGGAGTTGTATGACTGTACCACATGGGATATTTTCTGTCAAAAATTGGCAAAATTTGAAAAAAAATGGGTTGATATATTTGGCCTGGTCTGCTGAACCCACAGATTAGCTGGGGGACTCTTGTGCTTCACGGTGACAATAGACATGGCCTGAAAGAAACCCTCCGAGGCCACCTGGGACAATGTGTTTCTAAGGATGGAAACAAGTGGGGGGATGAAGGGCTAGAGCTAAGGAAACCATAGGATGCCCCATTCTAAAAATAGTACATAGGACTGGAAATTTGGGGAAACCGAGGCAAGGAACCCAGGGGAGAGATTTCCAAGTGGTATCCATTTTCTTGTTACTCTCAAATATGCTAAACTGTTTGAGAAGCTGGTACAATTAATAATAATAATGGATGTTCTCTTCCAATGCGGAGGCAAAGGAGGCCGTTTCCGCCCTGCAGGTCTCCGGGACGGGTGCTCGCCAGGGGTGTGATTTCATTGCAATTAAGGACGAGCTGAACCCTCGCCAAACAGCCATTCCCCAAACACAGACCTTCCCTCTGCTGCTTCCTCTGCTCTTTTGTTTTCCTTGTTTTTTTCCACCCTCATCCAAACCACCGTCTTCTACTCTCTTGCTTTCTCTTCACAAATCCCACGTGGACAAGACAACAGATGACTGAAGGCACACAACAAGCATTTTTTCTCTCTTTCTTTCTTCCTTCTGTCTTAAAGCAAAATTTCAACCCCATGTCTCGGTTTGTTTGAAAGCAGCATTCTGATCGATCCGCTTTATTGTGATGGCTGCAACAAACACCTGCGCGAGGAAGTAAAAACAAAACGGCGGATTCATCGGCTGGAGACGGTATTTATGTGTAAGTGATACTGAGACTAAGCTGGTAACTCAATAGTAAAATGGGCTGGTTTTAGGGCTGTTGCCATTAAGAAAATAACACTAATACAAGACACATGTGGGTGCTGGCCAGGATGCGTCCCCAGAGCTCCCGGCAGCCCGGCCTGGGGATCAAGGCTGGGAGCTCAACCCTAGCTCACAACCTTTGCTGTGATCCCAGGTCAGAATCTGCTAATGTAATTTTCTGCCAAAGTGGGGGCATCCGTGTGTTCCCAGCGCCACATCAGAAGGTTTTGTTTTGATCTATTAGATCACAGAATCATTGACCTTTAAAGTTTGAGATCTTTAAGTTTTGCCTCATTAGTTTTTAGAGGAGTGGCCCAGAGAGGTTAAGTGACTTACCTGAGGTCACATAGCCAAACCAAGACCAGCACCTGGATATTAATCGCTGCTTTGCAGCAGTCAATGTTGCCAAAGAAATAGGTGAACCGTACATCACCGCTATTTAAGCGCCATGTTTGGTTTGGGTACCACTGTGATTCTGGACGATTATTATGATCATGTATTCTCATACATCAAAGCACTGCACAAAGAAACCAAAAGCATGCATAAAAACGATAAAAAAAATATTATTTGGGATTCCTCGAATTGTGATTGCTGCCTCCTTGTTGGCTTAAAGGTCACCGATGAGAGGGATGCTCTCGGAGGACGCAATCCAAAGTTGCCTTTTCTCCTGCACTTCCTGTCATCTTCCTTGTTTCCTTTGCTGTCTGAAAGTATCGTGTTTGTTCACCTGTTTACTTATTTATCATCTTTTTCTCCTTTTAGAATGTGAGATCTGTGAGGGCAAGGGTCTTTGACCATTTTGTTCAAGGCTGTATTCCCAGTGCCAGGCACATAGTAGGTGCTCTCTCTATACATTAATATTTATTTGCATGCAGGAATGAATACAACTATGGATACGACTTTTCCTTCCCTAAAACCTCCCTGCATCCTCATGCATCCTCTTCCACCTTATGGCACTTGTGTTCTGCCTGACACACCCACCCCATCCCACCTCACCTAGCCCCCTCTATCACGGCGGAAGGCCTTTGAAGGCAGATATATTTGTATCTGCGGCAGTGCTTAGAGCCATATCCTGCCCATGTTGGTTCTGAAATTCAATTGAGACAGGCACATAGATCAAGAGGTTTTGGAGCCTGCCCAAAAATAAAAGTCAACTCACCATTTCCAAACCATTGAGCTAAAAGGAAGGTATGCATTTAAAGGGAAAGCTTCCATTACAACTAATTAATATGTTTTGGTATCTCCCTTTCTTCTGCACTTGAAGCTGGGCACAACCAAAACATGGTGTTAAATAAAGATATCTTGGACCAAATTCTTGTTTGTGTCTCCTAAACGACTACTTCCAGCTGACTTTATTTAAGGGATCATAGGATAAAATTTCATCACAATCTCCAGTGAACATGACAAAAGATTGCTTCATCTGTGATCTCCAGGGCTGGTGCTCAGAGGTCCCTCAGCCCAGAAAGGGACATAAGACATTGAAGGAGCCATCGCTTCAGTTGAGAGCCCCACCCTCGGCAGCCAAGATACAATGTTGGCCGAGACTGCCAGTATGGAGTGCTGAGCAATCGGATAGATATGTCTTTGCAATCGGATAGATCTGAGTTCTAATCTAGCTTTCTTATTTATGGGCCAGGTGAGTTGGGCCATTGGATGTCAGTTTTCTCATCTGGAAAATGGGAATACTACATCACTTACACAGTTGATCAAAAGGCTAAATGTCTGAGGAAAGCCTGAAACACAGTAGCCACTTAATGAAGGGTAGTTATGGCTACTCTTATTACTTCCCTGCCCTGTTCCTTGTATTTAAAATCCAAACCTATTTCTATGCTTCCAGGCCCCATAAAGCCAGAACTGATCCCACCACAGGACTTTTGCACTTGCTGGCAGGTTCTTATTTCATTGCGTGGATGTCAGCTCACATGGCATTTCTCGAAGAGGCCTTCTCCAACGGCCTCATCCAAGGGAACCCCACACTAAGCCTTTTCCACCCCATTCTTCTGCTTCTCAGCCTTTCCATTCACTCCTCCATGCACTCTCAGCCTCTGACACCATCCCATGTGCTCAGCTGGCTGCTGATTCTCTTCCCCTTGTGCACCTGCAGCCTAAGAGCTCCCTAAGAGGCAGGACCATGCTTGCTCTTCTCGTTGCAGCATCTCAAACACCCGACACATAATAGGTGCACAATAAAGCTATTGTTGAATGAAGGTGTATCCAAACAAATCCATCTACATGAAAACAGCCCCCCAAAAAGGCTGCTAAGAACTGAGAATAGGACCAGCTCTGTAATTGACAGACCCCAGTACAGATGAAAATGCAAGGCCCAGTTCTCCAAAGTATTCAAAATTTCAAGACAGTGACAGCAAAGCATTAAACCAAATATGGGACCATTCTGAGCAACTGCGTAGGTTGCTCACCCATGAAGCCAGCCCTGCCCGGAGGTCATGGTAGACAGATGGAGGAGTTATTTAGATATAGGCATGGCCTGGGGAGGGTCTCGGATCACATCAAGCAGCCAGCCCCAGTGGCCCCCACTTTCTCCTGCACCTCTCACTCATCACTTACTCTCCAGACACTCCAGAAGACTGCTTCCAAGAGGGTCCCGTGCCTGCTCCCACCACTCTGTGGGGCTCTTCCTGTCCCCGGGACCCCCTTTCGTGGCACTACTTCATAGCACCGTCCCATTATAAGGAGCTTGCGGAAGATTAATGAGTGAGAAAACGCTCACACCAGAGAGGACAACAGCTTCGAAACCACTAGGACGGCAGAGGATGGGAGAGGTCCAGGAACTGGGCTGCCACGGACAGATGTGTGGGTTGCACACTGCAAGAGGCCCTTCTGAGAGGTAAGTGAGGATGGAAATACAGCCTGTGCCACAGTTATTAACACCGAGCAGGGCACCCAGTGGAGGGCTGCACCCGCCCGGCGAGAGGGCACCACTGTCCACTGGAGAAGCCTCGTGCCCGCCTGGAGAGAGAATCATTTTCTCATTTGCACAAAAGCACCCTATAGTCGAGCAAGGTCCCTGCCCAAGGCCAGACACAGGAAGCTTTCCAAGCAGCTGAGAGAACTTAAAGTGTAACCAAAAGCAAAAACAAAAACAAAAAAAGAAAGAAAGAAAAGAAAACAAAACAAAAAACTAAGCACTTTCTCACCTCTAGCTGGACTGGCATGCTCATGGCCCAGAGGCAAGTGGAGACACAAACACGAGAGCCGTCAGCGCCGTCCGCACGCCGTGGCCATCAGCACACGACGTGCGACTGGAAACGGGTGGCCCATTTCCCTGCTGGCCCACAGGACACGGTACGTGTTCCTCCAACCTTGGCAGAGGGCCCAGTGGCGGCAGTTCCCTGTGATGTATGAACCTTTGGAGGTGGAGTTAGGAGGAAGCAGCAGCGAGACAACACTGGTGGAGGCTGAGATCAAACTAGGACTTTCTGGACCGTTTGTGGGGTGGGAGCCAATACCCAGTTTTCAGTGACACTTGCTTTCGTGTGGCTTCGGAAGAGTCTTTAAGCCCCAGTGCAGTGACTGGAAGGGCTCTGTCCTCTCTTCTTGGCGGGGGACCCCCAGGACCATGAGCAAAGAGGAGCGGGTCCTCACTCTGTTCCCCTAGGAAGCCCGACCGGGGCCGTCTGTAGACAGTATGGCCGCTAGCACCTAATGGCAATTTCCTAGGAACTCGACAGATTCCAGCACCCAAAGGGCACGCCCAACAGAAGCCTCAGGGACCCTTCTCCAATGTTCCTGATGAAATGTCACATCCACCCTTTATTTTGTGGGGTGGATCCTCAAAATGGAGACGCAATGCCTGCATCTCCCCTCAAGAAAGGACTGGCCACCCTTTCTTCAACTGCCGTTAGAAAGTCTCTGGTTTTAAGGTGGGGCTTTTACCCAGACAGCTAGAACTCGGGACAAAGCAATGTGGATTTTTGTCCTTTATTTCAGTGTGGGGTCCTCAGTTCCACAGGTTTACAGCGGGACAAAGGGCTGACAAGGGAATTAGGCAGTCGCTGGTGTTCGAGTCAGGTGCTTTGCGCACGTGGCGTCACTGAATTCTCCCGGCAGCACTGGCAGGTGGAAAGTTGGCTCCACTTTTGACAGATATGGAAACTGAGGCCAAGAAAGGAAATATCTCCCAAGCATCAACTCTCCCCTGGGCAACATAACAAGTTGCTCATCTCCTGTGTTAAAGCCCTCTGGGAGATGGGTATTATTATTAATTCCCATTTTGCAGATAGGGAAAATGGAGTTCTGAGCAGCCAAGGAATAGACTCAAGGTTTATATGACCAAGAAGTGGTAGTCCTGGGATTCCAACCCAAGGACCCGATGCTTTCCATGCCACTTCCCTCTCCAAGTGAAGGTATCATAAAGCATATGTTCTGGGTGAATCCGTCGTGGCCCAGGGACCCTTTCCCCCACTCCAGATGAGGGTGTGAGTGGAGGGGAAGATCTTTGTTAGCATGTTTCAAAAGTCAAGTGGTGAAACTTCCCGGCCACCATCTGGGTGGGCAGAGCCTTGTCCTCCTGGGTCATCCATGGCAACCGGAACTGAGCGAAGCCAGCATGTCAATGGCAAACACGTCCTCACCCCCATCTCACCCCACATACGCCCGGAACCATGAGCTTGACAACTGCCCAGGGCCTCGCCTTGGACAGAAACCAGCCCAGCGTCACTATGCAGGCCTCGGAGGCTAAACCCTTTGGTGGGGAAACATCCTGGCCTTTGCAAGTCCGCTCCTCTCTCGGTTTTATTAACCAGAAGGCGGAGAGCTGAATCCAGGTTTGCAATACCAGTTACCAGCTGGTGGAATCACAGAGCAAAGCCCTTTCTCCTGGAACCAGCCTGAAGACCACGCCAAGCCACCAGATGGGCAGTAAAATCTTTTAAACAGCTGCTATCTGTGACTACGCTACTGCTGGAGTTGTACGTTTATTTTATAGGGATCACGGGCAAGCAGAATCCATCAGATTGAAAATTAAAAAGAACATGTTACAAAGGCCGGTTCGTCTTCCCAGCATCTTTGGATCATAGCTACTCCCTTGAGTTTAGTTGGGAGAAGCCTAAGGGTTTCTACACTCTGTGGACAGGTTGAGGAACCATTGGTCACTGGTAAGAGAGCATTGCCCAGCAACCACACCATCCACGAACTGAACACTCGGCGTGTGTTTAGCAGGTGTTATCTCATCTAATCCTCATGACAGCCCCATAAGTGGGCACTACTATTTGGTCCATTCAATAGATGGACATTTTGAGGCTTAGAGATCTTAAGGATTTGCCCAGAATTACACAACTGGAAATTGGTAGCAATGGAATGTGAGTCAAGGTTTTCCCAACGATAAAGCCTGTACCTTTGAGGATACTTTCTCTACTCACAGTGACTCACATCTGCCTGTGGGCAACATCTGCCCTTGGGACAAATAATCATAAAAGAAAGTAACTCCAGCAGAAAAAAAGGGTCCAGAGCTTGGTGCTCACTAACGCATGGTTCCACTGCCTCTGGGTCTTCTAACTCCACGTTTGATGCACTGCCTCAGTTTCCCCAACTCTAAAACAAGGATGGCAAGAATATCCCTTCACAGGATTGTGTTGAGAAGTGATAAGACAATGAATGTAAAATGCTCAGCACAATGTTTGACCTATAGTAAGGAGGCTATTATAATAAATATTGGCTATAATTATTATTATTTGCCTTATTACGATTACGTGTAAAAGGGCATACGGCAGCCCTTTGTTCTGTTCCCTTAAGATCATGTCAGTGCATGGAGCATGTCTTTCCTTGGAAGAAAAATGTATGGGAATTCTGCCTTGCTTTGTTTTTAGGAGCCAAACTAGTCCCTTTTCTTTCGCCATATTTGTAGAAAGTTCTTCACATTCTAACCAGATCCTGTTTAACCTTTCGCCCAGCGGAGCTTTACCTACTTCAAACCCCTTTGGCTCTCTGAGGCCTGGCTTCCTTCAGGCTCAGGCTGTAAATGTTTGACTTTGATTTGAGATACATGACAATAAATTAGGGGACATTTATCAAAGCTGCTTTTTGCATAAATTACTGCATTATACAAATACACTTAGCAGGATCCTGCTTCTTTGATGTTGGGAGCAAAGATTTATGTGTGATGGAGTTTTTATTTATCTGCCCTGTTCACCTCTACAAGAGGTGGACATATTCCTCAATTAGTTCCATACTTCTCGGAATGACATGCATCTCTCGCAACTCGAGTCGAGGGAACAAAGACACTTAAACCCCATCCAAGTGGCCTTTTTAAGGAGAGGAGAAGCTTTATCTGACCCAGGGCGTCTCTGAACCCTTTCTCCTGAGAACAGCTTGAAAGAAATTTAAATCTATTGCTCTGGAACCTTCCTCCACAGTTTAAAAAAAATAGAGGAAAGGTTTGCCCGTGATGATGATGATGATGATGATGATGATTAAGGGAGTAACAGAAACATAAGTATCTATCTTCCAAATTTAAGTAGATTAAGGGAGACAGGTGACTCCTTGCCCTCACCTTCTGACTTTTGCATTTAGCTCCACTGAGCATATTCCGTGGAGTAAAAGTATGTGTGACCTGGGGAATGGGCCAAGATTTTTAGATTCATTGGCCATTAAAAAATATTCACGCATTTACTGAAGGGATTACTCTAAAGTCACCAATCTTTTTTTCTTTTTTGAAGCAAGAACATTTTTAGAAGGAAAATTGCCAACTCCTGTCACATTATTTCATAAGAGCTGATGCAGTTGTCAGAACACACGGAGGTGCCATTCACGTCGTGGCTCAGCTGAGCAGCAAAGTCTGACCGCAGCAGGATGTGGGCTCCAGGGCAGTTCCTAGTCGAATTCTCAGAATGTCATATAGGTGACCCTCTGCCCCTAAGACAGCAGCGGCCACTGTGAGGACAGGGAAGATGGACAGAGACCTGGGCCAGGGAGGCTGTGGGTGTCGCCCCATGCAGGCAGGAGAGCGTCGCTCAGGCTCTGAGCTGCAGTGTAAGCAGGCATGGCGGCAGGCCAGGGGGCACACTGGTGGCCTGCAATGGGAAGCCCCATCCCCCACCCGGACAGCCAGGTCTCATGGCCAAGGCAACCCCCTCTGGAGAGCACCCTAGGAATTGGGGGAAGGCAGCTCTCCCTCCACCTTAGCAGCAAAAATTCCACCTTCATCCTTCCCCCAAGCCCCTGGGGAACAAGCCCCCGTCCCCACGTTTACACCGCAGCATCTTATCCTCATTCTCAGTGTTGTCGTTCATAGTACCTGAGCCCCTACTATGTGCAGGCAAAGCAGGGAATACAAGGAAGATAAAGGCACAACTTCATGAAGGATTTGGTTGAGTGAAGGTGAGAGCAAATGGCACTTGAAAATGGGGCGAGAGTGGGATAAAGAAACCAGAGATATTTAGGAATAATAATGCTAACACAGTAATGTTTGCATTTATTGAGCACCTATTCTGGCCAAGCACTAATGCACCGTGTCATTGAACCCTCCCGCAACCTATTAGATAGGGACGGTTGTTGGCCCCATTTTATAGATGAGCAAACTAAGGTTCAGAGAAGTTACATGGCTTGTCTTATGTCACCCAAGTTGTAAACTGCAGAGCTGGGGTATGAACCCAGTCTGACTGCAGACATTCCTAGACATGGCTAGCGTGAGTGTTCGGGAACTGGGATTAGCAACAGTAAATGTTTGTAACTAGGCAGCGGCCTAGACGTGCAAAGGCATAATTCCAATCCCCACTCTCTACAGGATAACAACACCGAGTGGAAGAAATGACAGCAAAGGATAGAGTTCGGATGTCCAAGCAGAAAGACCTTGATCATCTTATTAAAGAGTTTGTGAAAGTTCATGAGCAACAGAGGGACAGAGCAAGTGGGGCCCAAGACATTAAGGCCACACCTATCTGCGGGCAGTGCTAGAATATTCTCCCCACAAGGGGCTGCACTGACGCTGTGCTTGTGTGCTGACTAGACAGAAAAACAGAACCAGAAAGGCCTTTCTAATGTGTCCCGGAATCACCCCAACCTTGGCTATTCCCATGAAGCCAGGCCTCACAGCACCCTGTGTCCAGCCACAAGGCCTCCGAGTCCAGCGTGTTGAGTTGAAGGTCACGGCTAACACTTCCCGACACCGGGCAGAAACACCCTCCAATCCCAGTCCACGGCACAGTTGGTGCAGGAGGTGGAGGCCAGAGAGTCCATGATAGCGTCTCGTGTATTTTGCTGAAAAGCAAAAAATATCTAGGCTTTGTGGCATTATACTCTTCCCCACAGTAACTATCTGACCTTGGGCATTTTTCTACCTTCCCTACCTTCCTACCCTTTTCCACATCTAAAAAATGTGGATTATATTACATTTCCCACAAGGCTATTTTAAAGATTCAAAGAGCTCATTTGCTCAAGGCAAAGGGAGTCTGGCACAGTGGCTGCCACATAGTCGGTGCTCAAGTTAAGCTGACTTCATCGTCCTTCCCAAACCTATTCCAACTGGTAAGTGTTGTTCTTTTATGATGAAATAAACTTTTAATTTTTAAATAAACTTTTAATTTTAGATTTGCTGAATTATTATGAAGATAATAAGAGAATTCCTTTATACCCTATACTGAGTTTCCCTATTATGTTTACATTAATATGATACCTGTGTCACAATTAATGAGCCAATATTGATGCATTACCATTAACTGAAGTTCATACTTTATTCAGATCCTGTCAGTTTTCCCATAATGTCCTGGATCCTGTACTCCAGGATCCAATCTAGGACAGCACAGTACATTTAATTGTCACGTCTCCTTAGGCTCCTCTTGGCTGGGACAGTTTCTCCGACTTTCCATGTTTTTGATGACCTTGATTGTTTTGAGCCGTATTGGTCAGGTTTTTGCAGAACATCCTCCAATGGGATTTTTCTGATATTTTTCTCATGATTAGACTGGAGCGATGTGTTTTGGGGAGAAGATCACAGAGGCGAAGTGACATTCTCATCACATCATGTCAGGGGTACATACTATCAACTTGACTTATCACTGTGGGTGACCTTGATCATCTGGCTTGGGGGAGTGTTCGTCAGGTTTCTCCTCTGTACGGTCATTTCCTCTAGTCTCCCAGGCCATCCCGTGCTCTTTGGAAGAAAGTTACTATGTATAACCCAAACTTAGGGAATGAGAAGTATTACTCTATTTCTTTAAGTATAGAGTATCTACATAAATTGGTTTGAATTCTTCTGCACCGAAGATTGATCTATTCCCCCTCATATATTTATTTATTCAATTATTTGTTTATATCAGCACAGACTTGTGGATATTTATTTTATTCTTTAGGTTATAACCCAATGCTATTTATGCTATTTTATTTTGTTGCTCAAATTGTTCTAGCTCTGGCCACCGGAAGCTCTTTCAGTTGGCCCCTGTATCCCTTTGACACAGCCCCATCCTTGTGGTTTGGGTTGGGTTTGGTTTGGTTTGGGTTTTAGCACTTTCCTACTTTCTGGTGCTATAAGGTGCTTCGACCTTATCATATGTATTTCTCACTTCAGTCCTAGAGTCCTAGAATCAGCCATTTCTCCAGGCCCTGGTTCCATTTATTAGAGACTAGTATTAGAAACAAAGATCTGGGCACTAGATATGGACATCACAGCTAGATATGGGTGTCATTACTTCTAAGCCTTTCTAGCTGATAGAGCAAGGAGATATATGTGTATGAACTAACCCATGAATGGAAACATGTATAGAAATGTCTACATGTAACCGTATGTATCTGTATTAATCTAAATGTGAGTTCATTCTGACACCTCCAACTCTAATCCGTTACCACATGGCTTACTCTAGCCTCAGCTGGTCGCTGGTCTATAACCTGCCACTCCAACCATGAAAAAGCTTCTCCTGCCCTCTGCCATCGTTTACTTAATTGTTCAGTTCCAATACGCATGTATAGTGGCTTCTGATTATTAACCCCTGCTTTTGTAGGAAACAACTTTATCAACTAGAGTACAGTGCTTATGTGCACTTCCTTTGCCTTTAGTCTGACAGAGTCTGCTCATTTTTAAAGTTACTTAGGTCAGTACCTTATTCTCCCATCAGCTTCAGTGAGGTTGTTTCATCCATTTGCAATACAGTTAGATTCCTTTGTCACATTCTGCATTTCATATTCCCCAACCTCTTATTTAATTTTAATTTTTATACATTAAGGTTTATTCTTTGGGCCTTAAAGTTCTATGGGTTTTGACAAGTGCATAATATCTTATATTTATCCTTGCAATTTCATACAGAATAGTTTCCCTAACCTAAAAAATCTACTGTATTTCATCTATTCAATGCTTCTCCCACCCCTCTTTGAATGCCTGGAAACCACGGATCTTTTTACTGTCTCTGTTCTTTTTTTCCTTTTCCAGAATATGATGTAGTTGAAATCACACAATATATGTCACTTTTTCAGATTGTCTTCTTTTATTTAGCCTAGTCTTTTTGAAGTTTGATAGCCCATTTCTTTTTACTGCTGAATAATATTCCATTGTATGGATGTGCCACAGTTTGTTGATTCATTCACCTGTTGAAGGACATGTTGGTTGCTTCCAGTTTTCACTGATTATGAATGAAGCTACCATAAACATTCATGCACAGATTTTTGTGCAGGTGTGTCTTCAAATCAGTTGAATACCTAGGGGTTCGATTGCTGGATCATATGGTAAGACTATATTTAGCTTTGTAAGAACGACTGAATTGTCTCCCAAAGTGGCTGTACCATTTTGCATTCCCACCAGCAATGAAAGAAAGTTCCAATTGCTGCCCATCTAGTAGTTGGTATGGTCAGTTTTCTGGATTTTAGTCATTCTAATGGATGTGTAGTGCTATCTCATTATTCTTTGCAATTCCTTAATGACAAATAATGCTGAGTATCTTTGCACATGCTTATTTGCCATTTGCATATATTTTTGGTGAGGTATCTATTCAAATCTTTTGCCCATTTTTAAATTTGGTGATTTATATTTCCTTGTTGTTGAATTTTAAGAGTTCTTTGCATATTCTTACGAATTATTTTTTCTTAACTTTGTCGTAGTCTTTGGGCCAGCTCCATTTGTGTTGCCCCTGCCTCTCTACATCTGTATCGGCCCGAGTTCAGAACGCAGGAAATGTCCCATCACCCACACCTTGCACACCCAGGATCAGAGGAGTAGAAAGAGGTAGCTCCCCAGTTGCGATGACCAGACACGTAGCGGCCTCCCTGAGGTCCCTGAATGATCAAGTCTGAAAGAGCTCAGCCAGCTGAGCCCACCCTCTTCTTGATATTCTTGGGGCTCCCAGTGAACTTCAGAAATTGCGGATTTCCCTCATGACATCATGTGTCTTGGGGAGCTCCCCTCACGCCTATCCCAGAGCTGACACAGCAACTGTTTCAGGGCAACGCGTCAGAGGCCATAAGCTTTCAGCTGCAAGTGTCCTTGAGGAGATTTAGTCCATTTTGTAAATGAATAAACCGAGGCTCAGCTCATAGATGTTGCACCAAGAAAAGACAATATATATTTAAATTATATATTTAAGATTAAACACAGTTAAACTCTTTAATTCCTTGCTACTCAAAACGCAACATTGACATCACTTGGAACGTATTAGAAAGCAAACTCTCGTGCCCCTCTTCACACCAACTGAATCAGTACCTGCATTCTAATGAGTCCCCCAAGCCCCACCAGTTGATTTGAATGTTCATCAAAGTTTAGGAACACTGTCTTAATTCAGCAGTTTCTCCAATCGTTAATGAACATCTACTACATGGCAGGCATTGTGCCAAGCATTGGGAGTTCATCGCAAGACAGATCACACCTGTTCTCATGGACTTAGTCTTGAGTGGACAATGACATCATCAGATTACTTCACAAGTAACTGGCTCTTGACTACATTTGTGATTTGCACCATAAAGAGTACGTTTGAGAATCAGAGACCTGAAGGATGGAAGGGTAGGACTGGGCGAGGCTAAAGACAACATAGGAAATGAACCTGTGCACGGTGGATCATGAAGGGCCTGTGGCTGCAAAGATGCCCACACTTCTTTGGTCTTTGCGTCCTGCAGAGCGTTTCCCAGGACTGATGTTCTGCAGAGCAATACCCTTTAGAAAGTACTGCCATGGATGTTGTGTGACCTACCCAAGACCCAATAGTATGGTGGACCCCAAACCCAGCTCTTCCGTCTCCCCACATCGAGCCTTTTCCATCACGCCACGCTTCCCTGTCCGGTCACGGGGAATACCCAAGGATGACAAGGAGAACTGCCGCCCTGGGCACCAGGCTGGCTGCCAGCCCGACTGGACACACATGCGAGTTATTTTCATGGGGCAGCAAATTCTGGAAAATATGTGGTTTAGAAGCAACATAATTATCATCCTCTAAAATTAGGCTCATAGTCTAAACAACCCCAAGTCTTCCTTCTGCAAAAAAACAAACAATCGCAGGCAGGAAACTTGCAGCGATGCGTATCGTGTTGGCCAACAGGCCTGCTCGTCTCCCCGCTGAGCTAAAAAGGCAAACAGCCTGCGAAAAATGTAAATATTATATTATTTTTCAAATACCACCTATTCCACTCTCGCCCCAGCTGGCTCTGGCTGTCCACCTCGGCGCCCTCTGTGTACCTCCCCCACCTCCCCCAAGCTCTGGCCGCGAAATACATAGATGCAGTTTTTCAGAAGCCATTATCTAAACTGCTGATGTAATAAGGCCCTGGTATATGAAATTCACTTAATAACTCACGCGTCGTTATTTATTGTGAACCTGGGTGCATTCTCCGTCGTTCCATTTCCCAGTGAAATATAAGTGCCGCTTTCATCATGAGCGCCTGAATTTATGGCAAACAGACCAAGTGACATTAAGAAAGCCGCACAATCCCTTCATTCAGTCTTTAATAAGGAAGCCAAGGAAAAATTATCCTAGCTGGTTTGCGGGTGACGGCACAAGAACTTTCTGGAGTCAGAAAGTTAGCACTGTGCCTCCTTGTCAGCCCATTAAAAAGCAAAGCTGGCATGGCATGATATTAGAACCATGTGTGAGAAGGAATTTCTCCTCTGGTAAGACATTCCAAATACTGTCTCCGAGCCAAAGACTTTGGTGTTAGACTAATTTAAGCAGCATGTTGAAATCAGCGCTCAGGACTTTGATCATACGGAGATCGTTTGTTACAAATTGAACTAACCCAGTCTCTATTTCTGGCGGATCAGAACTTTGGATTTGTTGAATTAAATGCCTCATTTAGTGCCGTTTGCACATGAAAAGGAACGCTGCACTCAGGAATCTGATAGTGAATTTTTCACCTAACCAACAGGTCTACTTTTTTATTACTTTTAAACCTAATCCATACTCGGTCCACACTGTTCCTAATAACCCCAAGGCTGTTCAGAGTGAAGTTTTAAATCAACTCCCATGTTATTGGGGGTTGGGGGGTTGGGGGGCGGTGGCAGGGCAGTGGGGGTTGCTGAACCATCCTTGAATTATCAAACCATGTAATAAAGAACATATTGGAAACCTGGTACCAAAATAACAGGAAAAAAAAGACAAAGCAAAATAAATTAGTCCTCAGTTGTTATTTACTGTCTAAATAACCCAGTTTCCTTTCATGACAACCATGGGCTAAAATAGCAAAATGATTTTGCAGACCTATGATTTTTGTGTGTTGCCTGTCTGGTCCGGTTGAAACCATGAGGGAAGAGGGTTAAAAGGGCACAAAATAGACCATTTCCACATATGGCTACACTTTCTTTTCATTTTTGAAGTTATAATATCTTTAACTGTAGATAATGATATTATAAACTGTCATTTAGTGCATTTTAAGTATATTACATACATGAAACAAAGATCTAGAAGGCACTGCAGCTGAAGTCTTAACAAAAACATTGTGACTCGAATCTGCCAAACAGGAGACAAGTATTGGGTTTGCTGAAAGGGTTGCGTAGCAGATAATCACAAACACAAACTGTGAACTGACTCCTGGGCGTAGATTGTGGTCTCAGCCAAGACTGGGCAACGATCATTTAATAGTAATTAACTGTTAATTATTATATTAACACTCAGGGGTCAACGAGCTACTTTTTGGCAAGGTTTGACTTTTGCATTGTTTGGTTCATCTATATATTTGTTTCCAATGATTTGCCTCCCCGCGGGGGTGGTGGGGAGAGTGTTTGAGAACCCTCTCTGCTACAGCTGTTAAAAAAAATCCCTGACATCTCAGCTAGAAAAAAAAGAGAAAAAGACACCTATATTTAGGAAGATGATTCTTTCTTAAGCCCTGTATGCAGTTAATTCATAAATATTCACCTGTAGGTTTAAACATCCTCTTGAATGAGGGTTGCCTTCATAAAAGAGGAAACCAATTAATTAATTATTATTTTTAAAAACACTACTGCTGTTGCATGCAGCGAAATCAACAGATGATTTCTTAGTTTTATTGGCATGAAGATGAGGTTGATTTTTCCCTCCTTTGGAGAAAAGAAAATGGTTACAAAACAGATAACGATAATAAATGTTTTATTGGTGAAAAAAGAAAGATCAAATCTTTAATGAAATCAGGATGGGCTTAGAGATGAACTCCGTCTGAACTCGCCAGGATTCATGGAACTTCAATTAAAACAATTTCAGAAGGGCAGCTGACAGCGAGGCTCTTGGAATTGTAATTAAAATTGAGCAACATTTTCACACCAGGTTTTCCAGCAGGATCCTGAGAGTGTGGTGGCCCCGGGGAGTAGAGTGGGGTGGGCGAGGGTGTGCGAGGAGGGATGAGGATCCCAGACAGCACAGGTAAGAACCCCACGATGCCATCCAGAAGCCCCAGGCCCCAGCTAACAATATGTATTTTTTTTAATCTACTATTTTCACCTCCATCCATATGGATGTAGAAAACTGGCTTCTTGGCCCAGAGATTGGCATTTTTAACCTGAAAATTCTTTTATAAAAACAGCTCTTTTCATAAAGCCACACACGAGAACTCCAGGGACAAGATCACTGAGACCACATCATGTCACAGTGAAAAGCGTGGACTCTAGACCTAGGATACCTGGGTTCCAATCTTGCTTTTCCATGTCCTAGCTGTGTGACCTTGGGCCAGTGACTGGACCTCTTTGCACCTCATTTTCCCAGCTGTAGAACGGGATGGTGATGGCACCCAGCTCCCTGAGTCTTTAACAAGATATTCTGTGTAAAGTGCTTAACACAGTGCCTGGCACCTAGTTAGCACCCAATAACTGTGGGCAAATATTGTAATTTATTAGGGCTGAAAATTAGGAAAGTTAACTCCAGAAGTGCAGCCTCTCTTTTTAAGAGGCAAAGCCTTATACCAGATGTGGTAGCATCTGGTATAAGGGATGAGGAAGGGAGGGAGGAAGAAAGGAAGGGAGGGAGGGAGGAAGGGAGGGAGGAAGGAAGGAAGGAGCAACCTTTGGTTGAAGGCATTCGGGCCCCATCGCTGCTCTGTAGCCTTAGATCCCACGAGAGTTGTGTCCCTGCGACAAACCTTTCTCTGACTTCAGTTAGCATGAGTAGGTTTCTGTTCCCTGGCCACCAAAAGAGCTCTCTCCACCACCCTGAGCAGCTGTGCTAAACGTCAGGGAGCAGTTTTCCACAGCATGGCCAATCCCAAGAAGCCATGTTCACAGATACCTGGCTCTGTGGAGCACAGGGGAAACAGGGTTTGCACATGGCACCCCCAGGGGTCCTGAGAATCACCTAGAACAACTCAACGCTCACGAACCAGCAAAACCCAATAGGCAGCACCTGGCCTTTCTCTCTGCCCAGATTCTGACTACAGACTCCCTGGGCACCACCAGCCTCCAGGAGAGATCATCGCTCCTCCCAACCCCTGCAATGGGGTGCTGGGGGCTAACTCGATAGTTTCCCCAAGTTTTGCAGTCCCCTCGGGTCGGGGCTCCACATTGGCTTTTGGGAACTAACTCACAATTTTAAGTTAAGTCAACTTTCTAATGGTATCAAGAATCCTAGCCTGTGAATAACAGAAAAAAAAATTAATTACACATCCTTTGGACTGCCTTCTGTGATGTTTTCTTTTATAGCTGCAGCAGCAGAATTACCTTCCAAATTATACTGGGTCCAGGTTATTAAAATGGCTTTCGATTCCCTGAGTACACAGCGACAGCCAGCCAGGCAGGGGAGCTGGAACGCTGGCATTCTTTCCTTTCCTTTTCTCTCTCTTTTTTTTTTTTTAACTTATTGCAGATAAGCCACATGCAGATAACTGAGAATTGACTGTTTCCATTTCCAATAAATCCATTTCCTCTGCTGTCTGGTATTTACTCCTAGACTTCCCCCGGTTTACAGTACAAACCAACACTCTTTTAATACTTCAAATCCATTAGACACTTTTCTTTTCCCTCGTGAACAAAGGAGAAATGTTTTCGTGCAACTTTATGGAAGCCATCAATCTCCCTGAGTGGCTTGCCACGCTCAGCAGCGTCGACATTATAACTTATGCAAAACAGAGGACAGGAGGCGTGGGGGGAAAGCCCGCTTTCTTTGAGCAGTAGCAATGCATTAAAGAAAACATGCATTTCTGCTGAAATTCATATTGGTAAATGGATTTCCCATCTGAAACATTGTTTTTCACTAAGAGAAGCTTTTAATCCCCTTAAGTTCCTTTCTAATCTGCCTTGGAAGTGCTTGTCTCAGGAATGTAACAGTGATGATATAACAGATTTAATTTATTAGAACGAGACAGCAGCCAGCCAGCGGAGCACACGCGAGTGCCTGCCCGCCGGCAGAGTGGGGCTGTCATTCCGGGTGGAGACAGCTCGGCCTGTCTTCTCCGAGTCCGGTCCCACTACACTGCCACACACCCAAGTTCGGATCGCAGCTCTCCAGCTGTCTCTGAAGCAAACGCCTTGGCTTCATGAGGAAAAGCCCTTTATTCCCTAAGGGCCAGGAGAGAGCTGAGGACAGCAGGCCCTCGAATGACCATCACTGTCCCCTGCCTGCCCCCACTTCCCGAGTCTCTGGAGAAGAGGCTGCCGAGTGGGAGCAGAGACCATCTAGCCCATAGGGGCCACTGCTGTAAAGCTTGGTGACAGATCTCAGTGGGACCTTCGTTTCCCACTGCCTGGTCCCACCAGCCACCTTGGGTAGCAAATGGCCCCAATGGGCCAAGAGTCAGAAGGACAGGAGATGCAAAAACCACCCTGACTGTACTAGATCCCACTCCCAACCAAGATGCAGAAAAAAAAATGCAAAATTTAACAAGCTCTATTCAATCCAAATCTATCTGATTCAGAGAGACAAGGAATTAATAATTCTTGTGGCTTGTCCTGTTTCATTCTCCAATCCAACCGGTTCCGCATCCTGGTTGAAGTGGTACAGTCCCAGACACCAGGTGGCTGAGCCTACCTGGCTGTCATGTGTCCAAGCCAGCATGATGGCCCCAGGTATGTCCACACCTAACTCCTTTTCCTCTTCCTCTGAACAGATAGCTGTTCGTTTATCCATTCAGCCCCTGCTTATGAATGATCTCACGACCCAGCCTTTCACGCATGAGGAGAACACGCTTCCAGCCCCACGAGGAGCATGTGATTCCAGCACAGCGCATCAATGTCACTTTCTAAGTTGGCGCATCTGCTGTCATGCACAGTAGATACTATAGTGGCCAAGAACATGGCTTTGGAACCAGAAGGGGCTAGGTTCAAATCCCAGCTCCAGCACTCACATGGTAAGAGACGTCGAGTAAGTGACTCCTCCTCACTGAGCTGCTGTTTTCTCATCTGTAAGAGGGAACAGGCCATTCACTACCAGTGAGGAATAAATGACATCATTTCATAAACTACTGAGCAGAGTGCCTAGCACACAGCAAGTGCTGAGTAATCACAACTATTACTACATATGTATGTTTACCCTTTCTGATCATTCATTAATTCCCTGAACATTTATCGAACATCTCTGATGTGCCTGGCTCTGTGTTAGACACTCTGTGTTTACGATGGGGAGATGGCAGGGGATGGACAGATGCCTAAGGACAATAATCCTCGATGGAAGTGCAATTTTGTATTCATTCTTTTATTTAAATTTCATCCACCTCTCACCAAAAAAAAAAAAAATCCCAAACATGGCAGATATTTAGGGCATGTATAATCACTCCTACTTTACAGAGAAGCAGGCAGATGCTGTAAGAACAGGGGACTTTGTCAAATGACGATGCTGAGGACAGCCAGGGAGGTGGGGTCAGGGACAAGCCCCTGCCCATACTTTTCCTTGAGTGAGATTTGCCAGAAAATGAGGATCCTGAATGGAGATCATGTAGAACACAGTAACGCAAAACCCTCGTGTGCATGACCCCCGTGGCCCGGGGACATACCCCGTCCCGTGGCAAGTGTGTGCTTAGGGAGGAAACCATATCCCGTGCTCAGTGGGTGCCAGAGGTCAGCAGTCTGCAGACGCTGAGGAGGCCAGGAAAGAAAGAGAGGCTCTGGAACTCGATGCTTATTAAAAGCACTTGCTCCCAAGCTGTGCTCAGGCCCACGTGGTGCCCAAGCCCAGGAGCCTCGGCCACAGCGGGGTCGATGCCCCGTCCTGACAGCGTGAGCGGGGAAGTCTGGGCTGAAGATGGATGAGGGCGCAAAACACGCCCGCGACAGCGGTAATCCACACGACCTAGCAAGCAGGCTGGTATTTTGGCCACTCCCCCAACACTTTTTACAGAGAGAGAGGGAATTTTCATAATTTCAGATATAAATAACTCCAGGAACAGTGTCTAGATCAGACTCCTCAAAATTAACCACTCCCTGCAACAATAGCCTGCGACCAGGCAGGATTTATTCCTCAGTGGCGGGGCTGCCTGAGACAGGGGCTGCAGTGGCTTAAAACTCGCCTGGCCCTTCTATCAGGGGCCCCCGCTGAAGTCCCTGCTCTGCTCAGAGAGGGGCCCCTTTCACGCCTTCTCTTTGCGCCACAGATGTTGCGTAACTTCCTCTCTCCTGCCCTGGGCTGACATCCAGCCTTGCTCTTCATGGAGGGCACGGAAGTGATCAGAAACACCCTCTCACTTCCCACCCCCAGCCCACAGCCTGCCACTCTTGTACCCCACCGTGCCTCATCCTTCTGGCTGTGGTGGGAGACATGTCCCTCTTCCCACAAGGGCCACCCCCACTTGTGTCTGCACCCTCTCCCCTTCCACCAACCTCCACCCCTCCCCCGGTTATTGCACTCGCCGTGTCAGCCACGCCCCCTCCCCTGGATCCTTGTCACCTACAGCCACCCATACTTCCCATCTCAAGTACTTCCCATCACAAGAAACCAAAGCAAACCAAACCAAACCAAACCAAACCAAAAAATCGCGCTTGATCTCTCATCTTTCCCCAACTCCCTTCTGTTTTTCTAATTCGCATCTTGGCAAAATGTCTTGCAGATGTCATCTCCAAGCCCTGTCTCTATTTTGTCAACCACATCCAACCTGACTCCACCACCAGCCTGCAGAAGTCATTCTCATCAAGCTCGTTGGGGGGCTCTGGTTGATCCCCGGTGAAGGAATCTCTCTCTTTCTCTTCGTTCTCTGTTGAGCCCTCATTCCTTTCTGGGACATCTCTTCTCCTGGCTCCAGTGTCCCCACTTTCTCCCCTCCCTGACTGCTGCTCCTCAGTCTCTGGATGACCTTCTTTCTCCCAACTTCTAGATGTTGGGGTGTCCTAGATTCAGTCCTCAGCCCCCTTCTCTGTGCTTTGTTCCTTCTCTCTCTAGGTGAGCTCCTTCATTCCCATGGTTTTAAATACCATCTACATACTGCTGACTTTCCAATTACAGCTCCAGCCCAGAAAGTTCCCCAGAGCCCCGCCTTGTATATCTAGATGCCTTCTTGACACCTCCACTCGGACGTCTAATAAGCCTCTCACCCTGACATTTCCATGACTAGGCAGTTTACAGAACAAGAAATACAACAAGCTTTTTAGACATGTCAAAGATGTTCAACCTCATTGAGAGTTAATAAAATGCAAATGAAAACAAAAGTGAGATATTTTTCGCCTATCGGTTTGGCTAAGAGAGATCAAAGCATTTAAAAACACACTGTTAATAAGTATTGGAGGGAAAAGGTGACTTTGTAAATTAGCGGGAAATATAAATATGTATAGTTCCCTTGTAGGGCAAATTGTCGATTTCTATGAAAGTGAAAAACACACATCCTCTTTGACTCAGCAATTCTACTTCTAGGAATTTATCCAACAGACATATTCAATTCATATATTTATTAAATATATTTTTCCATTAATATTTGTCTGACAGATACAGTCACACGTCTGCGAAGGGATGTTGAAAGCATTCTGGAAGCTCCCTAACACCAGCAGTAAGAGACTGGTGGTATATGTGAAAACACAGTTTCCTAGAGGAATACCATTTAGCTGTTAAAAGAGTGGGAGAAATCTTTACCAGCTAATACAGAAAAGTTCCCAAGGTACAATGTTAAATGAAAAAAAGGAAGGTGCAGAAGGTTGTATAAAATATGCTATTACTGATATTGAAAAGGGATAATAGAGACAGAGATACTCCCACATAAATGCTTATGCACATACAAAATATCACCAGAAGGAGACACATAAAACTGGCAATGGGGAGGGCCAGGAAACTAGGAGACTGGTGTCCTAGGGCAGCGGTCCCCAACCTTTATGGCACTAGGGACAGGTTTCATGGAAGACAACTTTTCCATGTGGCAGCAGAGCTCTCTGGCCCGGTCCCTAACAGGCTTGGACTGATACTCATCCTCAGGCCAGGGGTTGGGGACCACAGTCCTAAGGGATTAGGATACTTTCCCTGTATACTTTTTTGTACTGCTTGCATTTTTTTACCATGTGCATTTATGACATTTTTAATTTTAAAATAAAGATTTTGTTTTTTATATCTCAGCTTCTCACCTTTCAGCACTTAGCTGATATGCCCTCTCCATGGTCACTTTCTAACCCTTTCTCCTGATTCTTTCTTTTCAATGCATTTATCACCACCTGACACATCATGCATTTTGTTTGTTTGTTTATTGTCTATTGTTGGCTTCCCCTATAAGAACTTAAGTGCCAGAAGAGCAGGAATCTTGCCCGTCCTGTTCACAGCTCTGTTCCCTGTGGCTAGAATAGTGCTTGGCACATTGCAGATGCTCATTCAATATTTGTTGAACTAATGAATGGTTCTACTGCTAAGGGGAAAAAAAATCAAATCCATAAATCAAAAGGCATTTAAAGGATGTGGATCCAGAAAAGAAAATATCCAAAGCCACCCGTTTAGTGCTGGGTCTAAAATCCATCTTTGGGTCTTCCCCAGCACCCCTATGCAGTCTCTGTTGACATCAGTTTGCTAAGCAAAGGGCCTGGGGCAGCACCGCATAAAACAACACTATAGAAAACAGAGGCCAGAAAGTCCTTAGCAGACTCCCCGGAGGAAGCGCCTTTTCTGGTCAGCATCCCCGACTTAAGGGAGAGTCAGAGCTGGAGAGAGGAGAGAAAGAAAAACAAAAGGAGTCCTCCAGCCCTTATGTCACCCTGCTTGAGCCGAGTCCCAGCTTCTGATGGATGATACACAAGGTGTCAGAGCAGACAACTGCCAAGGGAGGGAGGGAATGAATCATTAAATTACTTAAAACCCCAGTGATCTGGCTAAAGGCAGGAAAGCAATGAGTCAGCATGTCCCCGGACTCGGGGATTTAAGTGCCCCGGCTTGAGCAGTGGCGCACCCTGGGGACGCGTGCCGGGGACCCCAGCCTCCAGGGGCCCCCTCCATACCGCCCTCCCTGGACACCCAGCTCCTTCCGAAGGAAAGGCCCTCTGACCCCTTTGCTGGGGAAGGGTGGGGGTCAACACGACTGCGGGAGCCTCCCAGCGACTTCAGAGAACCGTGTTCTCAGCCCGGGATCTCCTGCGCCAGCATCGGTCCTGCCGGCGCCTCCTGGAACCTCAGGAAACCTCATGTTTTCTAAATTGTACTTTTATGCTCAGCAAGCCCTCAGGCTACCTGGTTAAAAGTTTACATTAAAAAATCCTTCATAATTGGTTCGTTTGAATGGTGCCCTCCGCAGAGTCATCAAGGCAGCCGTGTTCATTAGCGGCGGTTCACATAAAATCCAGGCGGCAAAACGTCAATCATTCCAGAGCTTCAAAAACGTCTCCAGGTCTCCTCGAGCCCAGCCAAACGCCAACACGAATAAATCCAGGCGAGATGAGCTTGGTGCGGCATCGTCGAAGCTAAGGTTTCTCTACCTTGGCATTTGGTACTAGAAAATTCTTTGGGGGGAGGGGAAAGAAGGGAGTTAATTATCCTGTGCACTGTAGGATGCTCAGCATCACTCCTGCTCTTTACCCCCTAGATGCCAGTAGCATCCCCAACACCAAAAATGTCCCCAAACATTGCTAAATGTCCCCGGGAGGGGGGGCAAATCACCCTGGGTTGAGGACCACCCTTCTAAGTTTCTATCCATTTGGACAGCTGAAATTTGGGAGAGAAAATTTCAGAAAAGACATTTCTTAAGTGTCTAGTAGATGCTAGGCATTGGACGTGGTCCAAATAAGGGGTGTGTGTGGTCCCACGCAGCTCTCTTAAAAGAAGGGGGACCGAGGGCTTGGCTTATCCTCAATGGCCCAGTTTCAAGTGCTAGGTTTCCAACAGGCGGCGAGGGCAGGGTGAGGTCAAGCTGCTTCATCAGGGAGAGAACGGGCGGGTGAGCACTCGGAAACTCCTCCAAGGGAAGGCAATACTTGTTTTTAGCTCCTCATGTAAATGATGTCGCCGGCCTTGAAAAGAGCACAATGGGTGTACGGCAGTGAATCATCTAAGTTAATTACAGAGATCACCGCGGAGCCGTGCAAAGCCCGGCCGAGCTTAGCTTGCAACACCAGGCAGCAGCAGCAGCCACCGATGATGATGTTCACGTTAATAATTGGCACTGACACAGCCACAAAGCACTCCCTGCTCCAGGCCTACGCCAGGAAAAATAGGGAAGCAGTCAAGAAAAACACAGTAGCATTTATCACACTCTCTAGTGAAAGGCAGCCACCATTTTCCCCCACTGTGGTCTTTGAGACGGGCTGGTGGGCCCGGTGGGGTGTTGCTGACACCGGTAAATGGATTTGTGGTGGGGGCAGGTGGGTGGGGCGGGGAGGTGGACCGAGACAGGAGAGATGGAGGCACAGGTACGTGTAGTTTCATTGCATTAAGTTTCATTGCATTCAAGCCTCAAGAACTTGGCACTGACCAAGGCGAGGTCCCCCAGAGAGCGGGATGAGTAAAACCCGCAGGCAGCAGGAAAGCAGGGCTCTCTGCGGTGCAAGCCAGGACTGGCAGCGAGCAGTGGGGAGGAGAATCTGGTTGCCTGGGGGTCATCTCAAGCACACAGACCCCGGAAGGGATCGAAACATGGCGAGTGGAGAGTTAAGAAGGGGGATGGCAGCTTAAAGGCACATTTCCTAAAACATGGCACAGTTGTCCCAGATGGTACAGAGTCGGTTTGGGATGGGCTAAGTCTGCAACTTTTCTAGCACTGAATCCTGTGGGGAGGCCTTTCAAGTGTCCATGGGTCCATCTGATGAGGACAAGGAGAAAGTCTTGATTTAGTTCTAGGAGATCTTAATTTTAATTAATTAACTAATTTATTTATTTATTGAGACAGAGTCTTGCTCTGTCATCCAGCCTAGAGTACAGTGGCATCATCATAGCTCACTGTAACCTCAAACTCCTGGGTTCAAGCGATCCTCCTTCCTCAGCCTCCCCAGTAGCTGTGACTACAGGCACATGCCACTGCAGCTGGCTAATTTTTCTGTTTTTAGTAGAGACAAGGTCTCACTCTTGCTCAGGCTGGTCTCGAACTCCTGAGCTCAAGTGATCCTCCCACCTCAGTCTCCCAGAGTGCTAGGATTACAGGCGTGAGCCAACATGCCTGTCCCTAGGAGATCTTTTTAATATAGCTTCAACGTTTGTTCATCATCTCCTTCTTTGGCGAAGAGAGAACATGCTTTGGCCTCAAACCTTGGGCAAGCAAGGATATCTGGCCAGACTTTAATGATCTTGTTTTTTATTTTTCCTTATTAAGTCAAATTTATCAAGGTAAAGTTTACATACAGTAACATTCACCCCTTTTTATTATACAGTTCTATGAGTTTTGACAAATGCAGTTGAAAACCCACAATCACAATCAAGATATAGAAGATTTCCACCAATGAACAAGGTCTTTGTTCCTTGAGGTCAACTGTCCTCCCATCTCCAGTCCCTGGCAACCAATGATCTGTTTTCTGTCTCTATAGTTTTATCTTTTCCAGAATGCCATAGAAATGGAGTCATACAATATGTACCCATTTGGTTTTTACCTTGTATTTATCTTGAACTTAGATTTATGAGGTAGCAACTGTTTTTTTATTTAAGGTACAGTGGTCCTGCCTTACCTGTGAAGGATAAGTTCCAAGACCCCCAGTGGATGCTTGAAACCATGGACAGTACCAACCCTACATATATGATGTTTTTTTCCTATACGGGCAAACCTATGGTAAAGTTTAATTTATAAATTAGGCACAGTAAGAGATTAACAACAATAATCAGTAATAAAATAGGGCTATTATGACAATACATTGTAATAAAAATTATGTGAATGTGGTCTCTCTCCCTCCCTGTCTCTCTCAATATCTTAATTGTACTGTATTCACTTATTTTCGGACCACAGTTGACTACAGGCAGCTGAAACCTTACAAAGCAAAACCATGAATATGAATAAATTAATAAATTGTTCTACACAGTTTTCTTTTTATTTTTTAAATTCAAAAATTTATTTTTTTTTTTGAGTCAGAGTCTCATTCTGTTGCCCAGGCTAGAGTGCAGTGGTGTCATCATAGCTCACTGCAACCTCAAACCTCCTGGGCTCAAGCAATCCTCCTGCCTCAGCCTCCTGAGTAGCTGGGACTAAAGGTAGGCACCATGATGACTGGCTAATTTTTCTATTTTTTGTAGAGATGGGTGTCTTACTCTTGCCTAGGCTGGTCTTGAACTCCTGACCTCCAGCGATCCTCCCACATCGACCTCCCAAAGTGCTAGGATTACAGGCATGAGCCACCGTGCCCAGCCAGTTTTCTTTTTAAATAAATCAATAGTTAAAAAGAGGGATCTGGTTTATAGACAAATATTACTCATATTATTGCACAGGTATTCTGCAGATCTGGCAAAAATCAAGAAGATTGGATAGGAATTGTCAAGCACTTGGAGGATTTGAAATTTTGTCCTACTTGCAAGTCAGCTTACTAGTTTCCTGGGTACTGGCAGAAGACATAAGACTCTTGGGTCAGAGACAGAGAACTTGATTACTCACGGCTCAGCAAGCAGTCTGAGGATCAGCATATTTGCAAAAGTTCCGCTTGTCCCTACACCCACAGGAGTGAGGCAGACAGGCCAGATGGATGCCTGCACGTGCAGGGGGTTGCATTACAGGACAGAAAACCCACTCTTAGGGAACCAGAATCTTTTATAATGGGCGATAGGCATGCCTGCCCTTTGTTCTGGAAGGAGACAGACTCCATCTTCCAAAGGTGTTTGCTATACAAACATATTTGCAAAGATACCGAGGCCAGTTAGTAATTCCCATGAAAGACATACAGAAATATGAGAAGCCATGGAGGAGAATTATCTCCCCCAAAAATGACTGAAATCTGGGCCACACCGGCTTGGAGGACACAGGTGTGCATCAGAATTGCCTGTAGGCTGTTTTAGTAATGGAGATCATCACACCCCACTTCAGACCTGCTGAAAAAGACTTTTCAGGAGTGGAACCTAGGCATCTCCCCAAAGCCACCCTTGACCCATCCCCTACCCCCCCCCATATGCCAGGCTCACATCACCGCACAAAGGATGTATTTCAATTACCCTCCTCATCAGTCCAACTGCCACTAACCTTTATTTTTCCAACCCAGCCCTCACACCATTGTCTGTTTAGCATCTCTGAAACACAGTTTTGCATGTTACATACATGTTCCAAAACCTTCGGTGGATCTCCATTGCCCATAAGAAGCATATGAAGCCTTTAGCCTGGCATTCTACCTGCGGCAGCTTCCTTCCAAACCTTCCTGGTGCCCACAGTCCATATTCCTAATCCCTGCAGGAACCCTGGATTGTCCATCCCTTTCATGTGGCAACTAGCTAATCTTGGATTGATATGAATGTTATTAGTATGATCCCTGCCTCCTCTTTCATCCACCCACTCATGTATCCATTCAGTTCATTCATTCATTCTTTACTGAGCATGCGTTTTGTGTAAAGCAACTCACAACTGGATTACAAGCTCCTTGAAAGTAGAAAGCTCTGTATTCACAGGAGCATCGTGGTGTCCCAAAACTGAAAGGTTTAAGTACGGCGTCAATTGCTAGCTGACAATGACATGTTGAGAGAGAGTGGGAAAGGGTTTACCACATAGAGAGAAAGGACTAAGAGAAAGGAAGTAGAATGTATCAAAGGCAAATTCTAAAGCTGGATGAAGGAAGTCTGGCCAGACAGAAATGGGAGGAGAAGCAGGCTGAAGCCACTCTAAAGAGCCTCCCTGCTGCAGCATGTGACATCTATAATGAGTGACGTGTTTTAGTTAGAACTCTGAATTGAAAGAAACCCAGTCTCAACTCAGACTGACTTAAGCAAAAGGGAGAACTTATGTGTCCATTTCAATATGAAGCTGTCAGGTATGGCTGGATCCAGTTGCTCAAAGACATCAGGCCTCAACCTTGCCCTTTCTCCCTCTGCCTGTTTTCCTCTGTCTTAGCCATCTCGATCAGGCTTTCCGTCATGGTGACAAGTTGGTCTCCAAACTTCAAGGTGGCATTCTCTCCTCCGGGGGCCTCCATGGAAAGAGTGTATATCTTTCTTAGTTGTTCCCACAGAGAGTTCTGGAATTGAATGTCTTTGGAGCTCCACTGAATTATGTGTCTATCTCTAAAACAGTGACTCTGGCTAAGGGATTAAATCTTCTGATTTGCCAGACCTGGATCATAGACTCACTCCTTAACCAATCACAGACTGGGTGGTAACTACTCCTGAACCAATCGCTATGGGAAACAGCCTTGAATAAATACTCTGATTGGCTAGTCCTGAGTCACGCGGGCCGGACCTGGAAGTAGGGACTGTAGAATCAGCCCCTTGGACCCACGTGGAGCGTGTGTGAGGTGGAGAGGTGGTCTCTCCAGGCGGACGGGCAGGTTACCAAGCAAGTAAACCAGCAGACATCCCTTACACAGTGGGCAGCCATGGAAGAAGATTCTGGAGCAGAGCTGACACTCTGAGGACAGCATTTTAGGAAGACTCGTTGGACACATCCCTGTGCCTCCCGGTTCTCTAGAGAGAGGAAGCCCCTTTTGCCCCCACGGGGAGCGTTTGACGGCCACCTCAGCAGGCCACTGCCCGCTCCAGCCACTCCTCGGGCTGGGCAAAGTGGCCCCACACTCTGCACACGTGGGAGCGCTAGGTGCCGAAGCCACCCCGTGCCACCCCAAGGTCCTGACACCCCCAGCGAATGCCTGCCCACAGCCCGGGAGCACCCACCGCCCACTGCAGCCGGGAGACCCGCTTCCGAGGCTGACCCGTGCCCCTTCCCTCCGGCCCACAGCCTCTCCAGCGCAGCCTAATCTCTGCGACAGGTGGGAGGCCTGGGGCCCCGCTCTCAGCTTTCACGGCAAGGAGCACAGCAAGGGGAAACTCATTACATGGGTTTAACGGGGTTTAAAGGGCGTTAAAGAGTCCTGTGGGCCAAATTAAGAGGCCTGGACTTACAAGCCGAGTTATGAAGAGATCTAAGGAATGCTTAGGCAGAGAGCAGGAACCCAAAACTTGGTCCATTGCAGCTGCAGTGAGAAAGCTGTGCACTCCAGGGAGTTACCAAACAGAGCAGAGTAACAGGTGCTAGAGGCCGGCCGGCCAGCCTGAGGTCTAGAGGTGGGGAATGCCTAAGGGCACGGATTTCCCTTTCCTCCAAACATGTCGCAAAGAACCAGGTACTATTCACCAAGAGTGAAATAAATTAAGGTATACCTTCCTACTGGGATACTTCACTGACTCTTGAAAAGAATGAGAAATGTCTTTAAGAATTGACACAGAATGTTCTCCAAAAGATATTATTAGGTTAAAAAATAAACAAGGTGTAGAATGATGTGTATAGTAGGCTGTTGTTGTTTATACACACACACACACACACACCATTTAGATCAAACTATATGAAATTCCCATTTTTGTAGATCAAAAATGGCCATATACATACATATTTTTGTATATGTAATTTTCATGTTACTACATATGGAGACTATCTTTGGCAGTTTACACATGACACTGATAACTATGGTTTCCTCTGGAGACACCCTCTGTGACTAAAGATCAAGGGTGAGAGAGAATTACTATTCAATGCATGACCTTTATACCACTAGAATCTTTTAAGTCTTATGCCAATTTTACATTCGGGGAAAAATACATTCAGGAACACATTGAGTATTTCTACTGTGCAAAGTGTTTTTAGGTCCATCATTAACCCACTCAGTCCTACGTGGAAAGTACTAACAACAATCCCATTTTACAGATGAGGAAACTGAGGAAGAGACAGAGACTTGCTTAAGTGGTTGAATGGGATACATAGTCAGGTGTGTGTGGCTCCACAGGCCAAGTGCTTGGCCATGAGGAATGCCACATGTCCTCCTGCATGGACAACCAACTCAGACCACACTTTCCTGGGGTTTGCTCCAACTCCTCTCCCAGAAACAGCCTCTCCGGCCAAGGTTCCCTTTTCTTTCTTGGTGGTCACTCTGCCTTTGGAAGGTGGGTCACATTAAAGGCCCCTGCCTTCCTCTGCTGGAGACGTATCCTGAAGACAGAGCATCAAAGTTCTGCCCAGGAAGTCAGGGCAGTGCTAATTTGTGGTCCTCTGAGACTGAAAAGGCTCCAGATGTACCCTCCAGGTGACAGGCCAGGTCCCCACCACATCTTCAGACCACTGTTGCCTGCCCCTTCTGTGGAGAAACCAACAAACAGGGCTGTTGACCACAAGGATGAGGTCTGCCAATCCCCAAAGACTTCCAATAATAAGTATAGGAAAAAGAATGCTGTGTACAGGAACTGTCCTAAGTATTAATATTTGACAAATATTGTTTCTCCTTTCAGCCCCACAGTGGGCTCATGACACTGATACTATTTACAACCCCATTTCACACACAAAGAAATGGGCCCAGAGAGGGTAAGTAACCTGCCATGCTGTTACCACCACATAGCACTGTCTGCCCAGCCCATTGCTTCAGAAGGGATCACATGTCACCATATGAGGACAGCTAGATTTCAGGTCAGGATTCAGGTTCAGAAATCAGCCCTTAACTATCATCTATAAGATGGGGAAAATGACAAGGAGAAGACAGACCAGAGTCAAACCCTAATCTCTGCTGGGTTCCAGAACTATGCATTTTCCAACACCCCCAGCTCTTCTTAAGAAAGTTAATGGCTGGTGGGGAGAGAGGCCAGGGAGCCTTCTGGTGGGGGCATGGCTGGATTGCCCTGTGGGTCTTGTGGAAGCTTAGGAGAGTGTTTGTAGCGCAGGTCTGAGAGATCACTGCTGTCTCTGCCCTTAACCCTCAGACCCATCTTCATTGGTAGGGGAGCCTGTAGGAGGCAGAGGCAGCTTCCCGAACTTCTGAAGAAACAGCAATGCCCTTGGACGTTCATAAAGCCATTCCTCAAGGCTCTTGGATGGAGCAGGTGTTCATGCACCAGCCTGGTAGACAAACGCTTTCCAGATAAAATAGCCTGTGAGATCACCTACGAGGCGGAACAAGCATGTGATCACGTCGCAATGACTAAGCCTTTGCTAGCTGATATTTTTAAATGAGAGTCACTATCATAGGGAAAAGCAAAATTTTGTAGAACCCATTTAACACTTACTTTCCATATGGCAGGAGAGAAGCAGAGAATACTCTCTTGCTAGTGCCTACGGCTCCCGTATTAGGGTCATAGCAGCTGCCATAACAAACACACCTCAAAATGCATGAGGTTTCAAACACAATAGAAAATTCTTTCTTCAGTAAAGTTGAAAAAGTGGGTGTCCCTGGTCTGTGTGCCGCTTTCCTCCGAGCAGTGATTCTGGGTCCTAGACGTCTCGTATTTAATACGTGGACACTTGTTGGCATTACGCCACAGGAGAGAGAGACACAGGGGACTGCAAGGAGAAGGTGTTGTGGGCTGGTCCACATATACTCTAATTCCATTGGCTAAGACTCGGTCACATGACACACCACATTGCAAAGGAGGCTGGGGGAATATGGTCTAAGAAGAGAACAAAGGTTTGGAACCTCCCAAGGTCTTCATCTGACCCTAAAGGAGAAGCTGGTTCATCCCAACTCTAGGCAAGATGGCAGAGAAATAGAAATGGGCCATGTCCCCAGGCTCCCCAAAGTACCCGGATACAGGAGCTCTTCAGTAAAAAATGAGCCTCCTTTAAATAAAACCATTTAAATGTAATATATTGACATAGGAAGAGAACTAACTATCACGATATAAACTTGTGTTAGACAGAAAGGGATTTTCTACTTCAAAATCCTTGCATTTAATAGGTATTTACTTGGTGCCTACTATGGGCTGGGCATGTAGCCAGTCCTTGGGAATACGACGTCAGACTGTCGTGGGTCTCACAGTTTTATGAGGACACAGACGTCAGTCAAATGATCACACAGAGGTGCAATCCTTTGTCTGGGTTTGGGTTCCTCCAGAAGTAGCCCTAGAGGTAAAGATCTAAGTGGAGGTGATACCGGGAGGGTAATCCCAGGAAAATCACCAGGACAGTAGTAAGGAAGTGAGGCAAAGGAGAAAAGGAAGTCACTAAAGCGTGCACTTTCAAGCAAGTTACTGCTGCAGACACCTGGAGTTCAACAGCACGGGGCACCCCTGGGAAGCAGAGCAGAACCCCCACCTTAGAGATTTCCCACCAGCTGGACAAGGGAGCTGTGGCATTTACACACCATCTGTCATCTGTCTCGGGCAGGGGGTGTTCATTTCCTGGCGCTACTGGCCTGTTGCAGAAGTGGGCAGAGCAGACGCCCCTGGCAAAAGACGGCCCTAAAGCACAGAGATGCACACCGTGGTAGCTGGAGGTTGGGCCCCCAGTTGACCCTGACACGGTAAGGGCCAAGAGCTTCTGCGCAGGGTCCTGACAGTGCCTGCGACATCACCCAGGAGTCGAGAATAAGAAAGGCAGGGAAAGGGAAAACGAGAATTGGATGATCAGGCACAGATAACAGAGGTATGGGATCTGGGACCAGACCGCCCAGCTTTAAATGCTGGCCCCTCCAACTGCCAGCCATGTTACCTTGGGCAGGTCTACCGCTTTCTGCCTCAGTTTCCTCATTTGTAAAAGGGGCAAATGATAGTACCTGCCTCATAGGGTGGCTGGGAAGATGAAATGGTATGAGCCATTGGAAGGGCTCCCAATAGGGCCTGGCCTGTCCCCGGCCCTTGGGTTCTCCGCTCTGTCTCTCACGAGCAGGTGGCTTCCTCCCGGAGTCAGTCGTCACACCGCCACAAATCAGGTAGCACTTTCCGCCTCTCCTCTGGAAACCAAACTTCCCATGACCCGGGGACTGGCAGAGCCTCGGCCTGGCCGCCCTCTGCACTCAGTTGATCCCGCCGGACACTCGATAGCCCATTTGTACGTGATGGCATTTACTTCTTCGCCATTTGTTGGATTCCAGTTTCAGGCCAGTTCTGAGCACCCGGCCACGGGGAGAACAATGCCCGCTCTGTTCCCCCCAGCCATTCATGTCGACTTTTGTTTCAGCCTAAAATAACACCGAGCTAGAGGGTATTTTCTTAACACCGCCAAACCCTGTGGAAAATGTGGTAGGCTGTGGCTGCTTGGGGTCCCCGGCCGATAACGATGTCATGATGTATAGGTGAACTCCTGCTCCTCCAGGGCGGGGGTGACCCTGGAATTAGGGCTGCGCTTATCTCCCAAGACATCTTGGAGCGTCTGGGATTCCGTTTCACGATGGAGGCCCTGGGGCTGCAGTTATGTTATGTGCTTATGAACAAAGTGGGCTATTCCTAGCAGGGCTGGAGCGGATTACGGCCGGTCACTGGGCCTAAACTGAGGACATCTGAGAATGTTGAAGAAAGGAAAGGGATTCCACAAACCCAAACAAACACGGACTTCAAGCAAAGGCTCGGGCACTAAACATTTTAAAAGGCCCGCCTGGGTGAGCACAGGTTCCATGAAGAGTGGGCTCCCAGAGTCAAAAGCCTCTTCAAAGTCTTTCGCCAACCTGCCGGGAATAGCTCTCAGCACAGCCTCTTAACAGCTCCATAAATCACACGCTAGCAGCTTTATGCCAAAAGGTGCTATTAAAAAAAATTAAAAATTGACTTGTCCAACGGGCCTTAAAAAAAAAAGCCCCAAACCCACCACTTTCTTTATTAAAGTTCACAGAAAATAAATATCAAATTTCTTTCAGCCTGAATTTTCTCTCCAACTATAATCATAGAAACTGGAGATGAAAGAAAAAAAAAAGTAGGTGGGGGGGGGACCCTATTGGGTAACTTTTTCCATCATTTGTGCAGGAGAATTTGTTGCTGCAGTCTTTGCAAATCCACTTTTCCATCTGCTCTCAAGAAATCCAACAGAACCTCACCAACGGACTGTGGAGTGCAATCCCAATTCTAGAAATTTCTAAAAATGTTGCAAGAGAAAAAAAATTAAAAGAAAAGCTTCCCTTTAATTACAGATGAGCTTTCCCCTTTGATTTAGCTCAGCCCAGTCATGAAATAGAACTGAACTTCCTTTCTGATTCATTCTTCAAAACCTCAATGTCGATTTTATCAGAAACAGATCTGACACTCTCACGGTGCCGCCTGGGTCAGCTTCAGTCCCAGATCGGCGTCTTCATTAAAGCTCTCTCTGTTTGGTTTGCTTAAGGAGAAATCATAACAGATCAAGTTCAATTTCTTCTCCCTGTTCGTGAAAAAAAAATGTACTGACCTTTCCCTTGCCTTATTAGGGTAACCGGAGGCGACAAAAGTCACAAAACACAATATTTTTCAAACAGGGCCCCAAACCTTCAGCGGAAACTCACAGCTATGAGTGTCTGGACTGTGCCGTCCTGACCACTGAGATGTGTGGGAGAGGTGCTGGCTGCCACCACAGTTTGCTCCTGGCCACTGGAAGTCACTCACATGACCGTGGATGTCCCTGCGAGCCCATAGAAACAATTCCCGTCCTCTCCACCCACCCATGGACCCTGTCATTGATGCCTCCTCTTCTCACTAACCTTAACTAAGCCACTTAAAAAGAAAGTGGAGGGGAGAATGGGGAAAATCTTTATAGATCGCCATCAAAACCTGACCACAAATGGTTCCAATTTGCTGCAGTGATTAAATCTATGTGAGTTTAAGGGTTTTCATTCGGGTCATTTGCTACTTTGGAATTTTGCTGCATGCCTTGCAAAGAAAACGAACTTATGAGTCACCAGCGAGCATGGAGAAGGAAGAAGGTTACTAAACAAACTCCAAGCAGAGCTTAAGTGGATATAGAAAATAAAGACTCCGAATTCTAAATATGGATCGGAGAGGAGTGTAGAAGGGATTAGAGCCGCCTTTTGTGCCCAGTGGGGCAGCCCGAAACGGGCTTGCCTTTTCAGAGCCGGCAGCCTGGGATCAAAGTAACAGCCACCAGTTTGTCAATATGCTAAGCTGGGTGTTTACACAAAAGTGTCAGCGTGCGCTTTCCACCACAAAGGGGCTCATACATTCGAAGATTAATTACTTCCAAAACAGAGATTGTGGGTAAATACTGGTTCCCCCAAGCCCAGCCTCCCAGGGGGTATTTGCCTGGCCCCAGGCTGAGACGTGCAAAGACTTGGGGGACGGCACTGAGAAGGTGACCAAGGCTCTTCATGACCCCAGGACTTCCTTCTCAGCACATGTGGTTTCTTGGTATTTCCCCTTCTCTGGGATACCCAGTTGGACTCCAGGTTGTCAAAAGCCCCATGGGTGACATCTCTCTTCTCTCCACCTCTCTCTCTCTCCCCCCCCCTTATACCTCCATCATGGGGCAAATGTTCTGGGTGGCTTCCTTCCTGCTCCTTCCTCTGCCACCAGCATGTCATTACCTTGTCTACCATGTGTATAGGGGAAACTGAGGGACTGCAGAGTCCGTGGTGAAATGACTCTGAGAAAGCCACTCAGCTTCAGAACTCGGGGTCCTCTGGAGAATGGGGACAAGAAGCATGCTTGCCCCATGTACAACACAGCCTTATTGCAAGATTCAAAGACAAAAAAGCCATCATAATTGCAAGCAATAGGGTCAGGGTGCCCAGGGCAGATCTCTATGCCAGTGTTCTGATAGGACCTTGTTTTATCAGACATTGAAAACCTGCCTGGATGTGGTGTGAGCACACACACACACACACACACACACCCCTCTTCACACCAAAACCAAGCCCAGCCCAGGACTGTGTCCTCAGAGTATGGTCCTCAGACCACGTGCATAACAGTCCCTGGAAACCTTGTTCTAAAGGCAGACTGCCACGCCCCTCTCCAATTTAGAACCAAATTTCCAGTTTATATGTTTGACTCTGGGACCCCCCCCACACCCACCCTGCAGGTAAGAGAATCTGAATTTATCAAAGCTCCCAGGTGGAAAGCACAGCCTTGATCTCAGCTTCAGGCTCTCTAAACAATTGGTTTCCTGTTCATTAATGCATTTGTTGATAGGGAAAATGACTCAGCGAGGGGCATCAGACCCCTGTTGTGGCTGATACCACTGGGCCATCCAGGGCTGCCCCTGGGCTACTGAAAGTCCCAGGCACTGGGGAGAACTTGGATAAAAGGTATTTTTGAAGAGGAAATATGGGGCAGGTGCAAAAGAAATCTTTCCCCAAACCATCCCTGGGATCCATCCTCATGGCTCTGCTGTTGTCAACATGCAGGGTGGACATTCGGCCTACACCTGCCCTAGGGAAGCCTGATGGCTCATGAGAACACCCACAAGGTCAAAACATTGAGGAGAGGAAGAATATGTTCTCCTGAGTCCCTCTCAAACAAAGATCACTCGCTGATTGATTGATTCATTCATTCATTCATTCTTCAACAGATACTTACTGAAGAGCCACTAGGCGCCAGGCACTAATCCAGGCACAGGGAAACCCAAGGGGAACAAAACTGATGAGGTTCCGCCTTCAGGAAGCTCACAGCTGGGCAGGGTGATGTGAGATAACTTGGCAGGCCAACACATAAACTCAGGTAAAGGGACATGATAATGTCAAGTGTGGAGGAGCAAAAAGGAGGCTGTGGTAGACTGAGAGTTCTTGAGGATAGCATTCTTTGGAGTGGGAGTCAGAAGAGGCCATTAGAAGAGTGACAGCAGCTTTCCAGGCAGGGGAACAGCAAAGGCAGAAGCCCAGAGGCAGGAAGGGCCGGGCTGTAAGTTTGACAGCAGGGCAGGGAGGGAACGAGCCATGGAGGCAGGTGACAGCAGAGAGGCAAGTGGGTGGAACAGATTGTGCCTTGCCAAGTAGGCCTGGCCAGGTAGGAGCTGAGACTGTCTTCCAAGTACAGTGATAAGCCTTTAGAAGCTTCTAGCTGGGGAAGGATGGGATCCAACTGACCTTTCAGAACATCCTCTGACTGCCGAGTGGAGAACAGTGCCAAATACACTCTGCACACGCTGGTCTCCTTGCTTCTCCCCAAATGCCCCAAACATGTCCCTACTCAAAGCCTTTGCACTCACTTTCCTCCTCCAGAAACACTCTTGTCCCAATAAGCCACGTGACTCAATAGCTACAGTTGGGTTTCACAGTCATGGGTTCAACCAACCTCAGATCAAACATGTTCAGAAAAAATTTCATCTGCACTAAGCAAGCACAGACTTTTTTGCCTTTTCTTTTCATTATTCCCTAAAAAATACAGTATAACAACTGTTTACATGGAATTTACATTGTATTATGTATTATAAGTAATCTAGAGATAGTTTAAGGTGTACAGGAGGATGTGAATAAGTTATATGCAAATACTGGGCCATTGTATATCAAGGACTTGAGCATCCATGGATGTGGGTACCCTCGGAGGTCCTAGAAGAACTCCCCCACAGGTAACGAGGGATGACTGTGTTTATGGAATGAATTGAGTGACCAAGTAGACTCGGGATGGTTAATCAACCTCTCGGAACTCAAATTTTTTCATCTTGTCAAACAGGTTTCATATAATAGTACCCATTCTAAAGGTAACTGATATCCATTCATTAATTTACTTATGTATGAATTTATTCATTCACTCATTATTTATGAAATATTTACTGAGCACCTTCTATACTCCAGGTACTTACTGGAATTAAATGAAAGAGTGCATCAGAGTAGCTAATTAATACTCAATGCGTTAGATTTAGTAGATAATGGGTTGAAGGGACCACGATAGCACCTTCTGTGTATGAACACCACCTGCTAGATGGCGGTCCAAGTAAGAGGCGATAGCATCATCGGCTCCCCCATACCCCACCTCCCTTCTCTTCCTGCTTTGCCCTGCTCTGTGCCCCGTGACGCTGACCGCAGACAACACACCCGGGCGGCCACGCTCTCTGGCTCCCAGTTGGCCAATGGAGGCCCTGAGCAAAGATCGGGAAGAAAAGAGCACAGGATTGCTTTTTCCTTCTCTCTTCTTGCTCTGAGCTGTGTTTCCAGGCTGCATTCACGTTCCTCCAGGGCCCCAGCTCCTGGTGGCCAGCCCTGCCTGTGGGGGGAGCCCTTGCCAGGCTCTAATGTCCCCCTTTCTCTCCTGCCCTTTCAGATCTTGAAGTAGTAACAACACCCTGCTATTTTCTGGGGTTCTTGTCATCCCCTGAGCATGTTCTTACTGTCCCCCAAAGCAGGCCCTTCCTGAAAGACCTTTAAGCCATCTGAGTTGGAATCTATTTCCTGTGGGAACTCTGACCAGTAGCCCAACCGCACCAAATAATAGTCCAGAAAATGGCCACGTGTATTAAAGACATAATTTATATAGGTGTATATGAATACATACAGTCACATATATGTATTGTTTTATGTCTACACCCACCTCTCCCTCCTAGTATTTGGAAACACCACACTGGCTGAACTAATGGTCCCCCCTCACAGCCCACCCTTTCAGCTGTGCCCCCCGCCCCCTCCCACCAACACCACGCCTCCGACTCTGCAGGGTGGCCAGCTCACATCAGTTCCTTAACACAGTGACTGCCACACTAGGAAAAAAAAAATGTTTCCTTGTGGCCACCATGTTTTATTACAAAAATAGAATAAAAACTTCGAAAACAAAACGATCTTTTCTAATTTAATGAAAAATGTATTAGTTCTTATTGTGTTCTGTGCATGAGTTATATGCAACTTGAAAAATAGTTCGTGAGGCTCCCAAGATAGAGATGTGTGAGTTACATACATTTCACGAGGACCCGGGCTCAAAACTAGTGTGAGTTAAATACAACTCACACGGCAGTTCATGTGTTAAGGACACCTATGCACAGTGCCCTACAGAGCTTTCTGGAGGCGTCGACGGCCACCAACCCTTATTGCCTCATGTCCCCCATCCACAGCAACAACTGTACTCACACCTGGGGACCAGACTGGTCAGTTTCCTTCAGCTTGTAGATTGCAGCTTGTCCTTAGGCTTGCGCAGGAGGCGGGAGTGGGCAGGATGGAAAGGAGACTTGGGAAATGAACTGTGAGGGGGTGCTGGGGTGTGTTCATTCCCCAGAATGCATCCATTCAACATTTGTTACAGGCTAAGAATATGCCGGGCCCAATGCCAGGTTCTGAGGACCTAGAGATGGACTGGCCCGACACAGACTGAGGCTTTGAGAAGCTCTGCTGGGGGTTGGCAGAGGGGAGTGGAGAGAGAGATATGTGCAAATGCAAACCAGTTTGCTGAACCCACATTTCTTGGCAGGAGAAGAAATTGCTCGAAGGGGAACGGCAGGTTCCCTGTACTAAGAATGGGCAAGAGACCCAAGTGAAGTTCTGCAGAATCAGGACAGCCCTGAGACGGCATGTGTCATCTGAGGACCATCCCCATCCAGCCAGGAGATCTCAGGGGGCCAAGGAGAGCACAGAGCACCCGCTGCAGAGAATGCTATTAGCATGGTTAATTACGGGATTGGCGAGATGGCTAATGGAGATACGACATGTTGTTCAACAAGAAAAATGGGTTGTACGGACTCATGGGCTCAGGGAGCTGGTTCAAGGTTGCCCCACGCCTCTCCCTGCCTTGTCTCCCATCTCGATCATGTCCACGATTGCAAAACAGAGAAGGCATTATCACTCTCATCTGCCCACGGTATCTGATTATAGATGTGACTGAACAAAGTCAGTTTGCTGAGTGCAGCCCAGTGCCTGGAAGCTCGCTTCTGGGTACAGGGTGCCCAGCGGCAGGGAGGAGTCCGAGAGCCTCGCCCTGGCAGCGATCGGGTGAGCAGATAAGGTTGGTTCCTGCAATCACAGTATGTTGTTCAGGAACTCCTTGGTGGTCACATTTTTTAGAGAAAATTCTCACCCTCCCACGTGGGTAGGGCCAATGCTTCAGGTCATAGCTGGGGAGGAAAACTTTGAAAAATTTTTTAAAATGTGAGAGAGGTGCAGTGGGAGCTCCCCTAAGACACGGGGAGCTCAAGGCTATGACAAGACTCAAGGCTCAGCGTTAGGCAGAAGCAAACACATCAGCCTAGACGATGGCTCTCTGCTAGAGCTTCTTGGCCTCTGTAATTTGATTCCCGGTGCAGAGAAAATGTAAAAGGCCACAGTGTGACTAAAGAGACAGAGTCAGGAAGATTTCGTGAAGCTTCTTGCTTTTTGAACGAAGGGGCAGAAAGAGAGAAGGGAAATTTGATACTGACTCCACAATTGGAGATTAAATATAAACACAAGATAAACCACTAGGCTTTTAACAAGGGCTTTCCCTCTGTTTCCTGGGCACCCATGGGAGCTGGGAAGGGGCAATTAGAATGAGCGTGAATTGCTGAAGGCACCTTTCCCTTCTCTGTTCCATCTTTAGGATTTCTTAGCTTGGCACTGAGAGGAGAATGGAGATAGTAGCTTACCCCCGACTCGTCTGCAAAGACGAGATACCCTGGTTTGTTTGCAAATCTTGCGTACCTTGTACATATGTGCCCCGTAAATGTAGGAGTGGAAACAAATAAGTCAACAAACAGGCGCCACACTGGAATAGCTGTTCCGTAAATCGGCCCACGTTTGCTGAGCAGCTTCGAGGGGCCAAGCACTTTTCATGTACTAACTCACCCCCCTCTCCCAGTAACACTGCAAAGTAGGCTCTACAAGGCTCATTTTACAGATGAGGAAACCAGCCTGTGTCAGGGCTAAATGACCTGCCTGGGCCACCCAGCGGGTTAGAAGCAACAGCAGAATTTGAACCAGAGCCACCTGCTCAAAAAGCTATTGTTAGCCCAGCTTAAGGCAGAGGACAGGACTGGGTTGCTTTTTAGAGGTGACCCCATAAGTTCAGACATTCCAGATCTCAGGCCCAGCTGCCCAACCTCTCAGGGCAGGTGGCTGGGCACAGGCCAAGGCTTGCAGGAAAAGCCCATTCCTCCTCCATTTGACCTAGGTTTTCAGGAGAAGACAGAACTATTTTGAAACCGCACTCCAACGTGGGCTGAAGATAAAAGGATTGGAATCTGCCCCAGGGCTTCCCAAAGAGCTGCCTGGCTCTCCCAAAAAGTGTCCCCAGGTGACCATGACCCCATAAACGATGCCGTAACTGCTCATTAAAAACACGGTACAGGTGTAGGGGGCTGTGCCTGGTGCAGAGGGTCACACTCTCCTCACCATGTGGGCGGCCCTGAAGCTGGACCTTGAACTTGCTATTTGCTGACTTCATGGAGAGCCCCTAGGGAGCAACTAAGGCAAGGTGTGCCTGGTTTATAATCAGACAGCAGGTAGGTGACTGTGACCGAACTTGACAATTGAACATCCCACACAGTGGGGAGTGACTCACTGGGATCTGCAGGATTACACGTGGCTTTTCTCTCCTCCCACTTGCCTGCCCAGCATACTCACACCAAATCCCTGCAGTGGCTTGGAGGTGGCAACTGGGTGCAAATTATATACTAAGCTGATGGGGCCGAGCCTCATGTGTCAGGAGGACAGTGGTCTTGCTGGTCACACCACCTGGGGTGAGCAAGTTGTTACACTCCAGTATGGACTGGGCACCTACCTTGTACCTCCTGACACAACAGTGCCTACGACATGCCCGCTAACTGAGGGTTTGCAGAAAGAACCAGGTGGTACACAGATGAGCAATTTTTTTTTTACTTTTACATATTGTACTTTTACATATATTACTTGTGATTTATTAATCTGACTTGGGAAAAAAATCTCAACCTAACCCATTTTTGACCCATTCCTTGAGAGGTGGCCTGTGTCCAGGCCTGGAGCCCCCTAGCCTGGGTTTGAATCGGTATGACTTCAGATAAGTGACTTTTACTTCACTGTGTCTCAGTTGCCTTATATGTTAAATGGGAAGGAATAACGGTGTAGAACCACCCTCAGGAAGCTGATTGACCAGGTGAATATACTTCATTACCCACAACAGTGCCTGACAGATCCTAAGTGTTCTCTGAGTGACACTTGTTATTACTATATTGCAAATGTTATTGCTTATATTAATAAAAATGCCAAATTTATGTTGCAAAAGTGGTGTGCATATATACATGTATATGAATGTTGTGCAAGTCTGCCTGTATACATTTATATATATATATAAACTGTAAAGGTCACTACAGAAGGTGGAGGCGGGAGACCTGGGGAGGTCGTGTACTAATGACTGTAACTTGGGAAACACTCAACCACTGCATAACTGGTTTTGTCAGTCTGTCTGCCTGCTGACTCCCTGCCGGCTGTGCCCACAATCCCAGCGTGCTTGTCCTGGAGCGGCATGTCCCCATGTGACATATTGTGCCTTTACCATGTGCAGTCTTGCAGGGGTGGGGGCAGAGGATGCCCATTGTTCTGGAGCAAGTGTTATCTCTGTTCCATCTTGACCCCACATATTTCTCCTACCTCCTACCAGAAACCTAGAGGGACCCAGCTGATGAGCGTGACCTGACACATCTGACATAGGATGGCAAGATATCTGTGGAAACTTCAGCCCCTCCCCACTCTCTGCCCATACCTCTGGCCCTGAGAAAGCAGTCTCCAGTGCCCAGACCCTGCGGCACACTAGGCCAAGGGCTTGGCACAGCCTTGCAGATAGTCTTGGAAAACCCGTGGGCGCATGACGCTCCTAGCCAGCCCTGCCCAGATGGGCCTATGCGCCCCTCCTTCGGTGCCAGGTTATAGCCTTAAAGAGGTGGCCCCAGCAACGCTCTACATATACTTTGTAGAAATACAAGAGGACACTCCATTACCACCTCCAGGGTCCCCTGCCGAAATGAACTCCGAGGGGATCCTGTTTTGCACATCAGTACCAAATGTCCTTGGAGAGGAACCAAGATTAACTTGCCTTATCTTGAACTCTGCTCACATTCAGCCAGGTTATGGCTCAGCTCCACCGCGGGCAGAGGAAGGCAAACCGTCCCAGGGCGCCTTAGCTCCCACCACATCCTCCTAAAGCAGGGGAAGCCCACTAACCTCCCAGTAGCCCCAGCCCTGCAGCGTGGGGTGCGGGGTGCCCCGCACTGCCGGGTTCTGCGCAATCTGACGGGCATGGCCTGGGCCTTCCTCGCCCACCCCAAACTGGGACCCCTGCACACTAAGCTCCTTGGAAAGAGAGAATGGGAGAGTTCTAGGGAGTTCAGGAAGCATCCCATACCCTTGGGAACAGCTGGAAAGCTGACAAGGAGAAACGAAGCCTAAGCAGGGCCCTCCACTTGAGATAGGCGAGGTCTTAGCCAGAACAGTGCAAAACTGGCACAGGAATAAACAGACACATCAAGGCAACAGAAAGCAAGGCCCCAAACAAGCATTACGCACGGAATACAGCTCATGGTACTGGTGCCTGTCGGATGATTCTGGAAAAAAATGGTCTCTTCGATAAACAATACTGGGAAAATTGGTTAATGGTTTGTTAGACGAATAAAATTATAAATCATTACCTATACCACACACACACACGCACACACAAATACATTTTAGGTGGATTAAATATCTAATGGTTTTTAAAATTATATGAACACTGTGCTAAATGAAATCAGCCAGTCACCAAAGGACAAATGCTATGCAATTTTGCTTATACGCAGTACCAGAGAAGTCAAGTTGCTAAAGACAAAAAGTGGGAAGATGGGTTCCAGGAGAAGGGGGAAGGGGAAAATGGGGAGTCATTGTTTAATGTGGACAGAGTTTCAGTTTTGCAAAAAGAATACTGGGCTCAATTATTACACGTTTGCATACGTGTATAGAATCTTCACTCTGTACCCCATAAATGCCTATAAGTATCATGTGTCAATTAGAAAATATATTTTTAAAAAAGGAGTTCCAGAGACAGACAGTGGTGCTGGCTCCATAACCACGTGAATGTACTTAACACCATTGAACTGCGCACTTAAAAACGGTAAGGATCGTAAATTTTATGTTACAGGTATTTTACCACAATTAAAAGTAATAATTTTTAAAAGTCATATTTTAAAAAATTTTATGAGCATCGGGGAATAATATGAGATAATAGTTTTCACAATCTTAGGGTGGGGAAGGGATTTTTGTTGTCTTAAGCAATACATGAAATGCAAAATCCATAAAAGAAAAGGTTGACAGAGTTAAAGTCACAATTGCATTAAGGTTGGCAGAGGTTGCTGAGGAATGTTTCGATGGTAGTCAAGAGAAGAACAAGCGAATGAGGACGGATCCCCTCCCAGGGCAGTGGAACTCCAGTCCTGGGCTTCCTAAACCTTGGCCAATCCTTTACCACCTTTACAAGTGTTGCCTTTTCATTCAATACCTATTTTATTCTATTTTTCTTTTAAACTCTTATTTTAATCCATTTAATGAGAGGTACACTTTCCATGCCATAAAATGCACCCATTCTAAGTGTACAATTCCATGAGTTTTAACAAACTTACATACCCATGTGACCATCTCTACCATTAAGATACAGATCTTTTCCATCATTCCCAAAAAGTGCTTTCTGGTTCCTTTACATCCATCTTCTCTCCTCATCCCAGGGCTCTGATAACCGATTTATTATTGGTACAAATTGCCTTTTCCAAGAAGATGATATAAGTGGAATTACAGAGTGTGCAATCTTTTGTTTCTGATTTCTCTCACTTGACATATGCTTTTGAAATTCATCCATGTTGTCGTGGCCTTAATAGCTTGTTATTTTTTATTACTGAGTACTTCTCTGCTGTATGGATATGCCACAATTTCTTTATCTATCCCCCTGTTGATGGACGCTGAAGGGATTTCCAGTTTGGGGTGATTATAAATAATATCACTGTGAATATTTGCATAGAAGTCTTTGTGTGGACATGTGGTTTCACTTCTCTTGGGTAAATACCTAGGGGTAGAACAAATGTTAGGAGCTGTTGTCATAACCATAGAACAGAATGCTAGCACACGAGGCACTCCGTGGGCAAAGGAGGTTATGGGTCAGCCCATCAGCAAGTGGTCATTGTTGAGTAGCCACCATGTGCCTGGCATGGGCAAGCTTTTGATCTCCAGTAGTGGAAAAGGGAAGACAGGCCCGGTCTTTCCCTTGGTGAAGCTCGTACTCAGTGGGAAACAGAACATAAGCATGTGAACAATAGATGGAATAATCTCAGGTCCACATAAGCTACAAAGATGATAAATAAGAATAATGTGCTACAGGGAAATTAGGTAGACCAGGTAGATCCGCAAAGACCTCCTTGAGGACCCATGCAGTTGAGATCTACACGACAATGAAGAATCAGAAGGGGTCTTGAAAAGATGGGGCAACAAGGGGTGCGATGGGGAGCTTTCTAAGCCAAGGATCAGCATGTGCAAAGGCCCTGAGTTACTGGATTTGGGAGACAGAAAGGGCCAGAGGTGAGGGGTAAGTGAAGACAAAATTAAGCAGGGCCTAGAAAGCTCTCCAGGAAGTTTATATTTTATTCTACTGAAATCAATTTTTTTTTCTCAGAGCCAGGGAAGGATGTGATTGGACTTGAGTTTCAGAAAGATCACTCTGCCTGCTGGGCAGAAGACACACCATGTTTGGAGATGAGCCCAGTTTGGAGGCTGCTGCAGGGATCCGGGCAAGAGATGTTCGTGGCTTGGATGTGGCTGGACACAATGCTGACGGCGAGAATTGGTCCTCCGCAGGATGCACTTGGAAGGTAGAGATGACAGACATGCCGCTGGATTCGATACAGGGGGAAGGAAGGAAGGAGTAGAGTGAGTCCCAGGTTTTTGACCCCAGCAACTGGTGAGCGGTGTTGTCACTTTCTGAGATGGACAATGACAGGAGAGGAGCAGGTACAATTGGAGCTGTTAAGTGCGAGGCGTCTATTAGACAGTCGTAAAGTAAAGGGAGGGTAGTGTCTGGAGCTCTGTGGAGAAACCTGAGCCGGAAATTAAAATTTCAGATCAAAATTTGATGAATTCTTAAGCTACGGTAGCAGACGACATCACCGAGGGAGAGGGACTCATTAGAGCAGAAGGCTCAGGCTCTTTAACTCTCGGTGGCCCAGTAGAGAAACACGTTCGAGAACTGCTGCGTACCACATGCATCTCTTGGAGATTCCCAGTGCACACCACAACAAATGCTCCTGATAAGTCCTGCAGTCAGTAAAGAAGCCTGCTTAAATTTGTTTCATTTAGGATTTCCCAAATTTGTTTGCTCATGGAAACCTTTTTACTTATAAAACCGACTAACATGCCATGGAGCACCAAGCAGGTCAAGAACTCAAGTGGGGTCTTCGAGAATGGGTAGGATCAGTGTGATGTATGTGTAGGAGTGTACCTAGAATGGGGCCCAGCACACTTCTTCTGCAGAGGGTCAGAGAGTACGTATTTTTTGCTTTGCGGGCGATGTGGTCTCTACTGCAATTGTTCAACTCTGCCATCGTAGCAGTCCTAGATGAGCACGTGACAGGCACGTTTGCGCTCCAGTTAGACTGTATTTCCAAAGAGCAGTTTGTTGACATCGTAAGAAGATATGACGAAGGCAGGAGGCAGAGAGAGGTGTGAGCCGGAGAAGAGAAAAAGGCAGAGTGGGAAAAAGAGCAGCGAGTGTCCCGGGAGAGTGGGGTGCAGGTCTGGCTGGAGCCGGGCGCTTCCCTCGAGCGTGGGTCATCTCAGCAACGCAGGAGGAAGGAAGCTTCCAGAACCCTGTCCCGCAGATGGACAAGCAGAGACTCAGAGGTTAAGCAACTTCCCCAACTGGGCCCCCAACCTGCGCCACCGGAGTCTGAGCTCAGCGCTGTCTCCATCCGCTGCGACATAACCACCCCGCTAGGGGGGATGAGAAGCCCTCCCACACCAGACTTTCTGCCTCCCCGCAAGGATGGGACGTCATGCAGAGGCCACCTCCACCCCTCGCCGCTGGCCCAGGCCGGGAGCTGGACTAGATGGCTGCCCCGGCCAGGCCAGGCCGCCAGCCCGCGCCCCCACCTCCCCCAGCCCCGTGACATGAAAGGCAAGGGGCCCCGCCAACAGAGCAGATATGTGAATTAACAAATGCCAGCGCCTCCGGTGCCCACGATAGCAAAAAGAGATCCAAGAAAACACTGATATTTATTTATCTTGTGTTTTCTTTCAGATCTAGCAATGTGACAATAACACATGTCACTGTCAGCCCAGGCCCTGCTGGCAACACCTTGAAAACTACGCGGAGGTTCAGAAAATAAACAGCAGCCGCTCTGATTCCAGTGATAAAATACCAGTGTAAGGAGAGCCTCCTGGGATCCATAATCTGGAATTGTCAGGGGATAAGAATTGTCTGTCTTTTTGATAAAAGATGTCAGCTACCCTTCTGGGTTTTAAACAGAAAGAAATACTTCTGATTATGAGACCGGCTGTGTATCACGAAGTCTGTTGAAAGAATCCATGTGTGCAATAAATGTGCTTGCCGGGCCGTCAATGTCCTTAAAATTTCCTTATCAGAAGGAAATTCAGCCAAATCAGAGGCACAAAAAGTACACAACTCTAGAGTGGCTTGTTTTTCTCTGAGAGCTTGCCTCGCGAAGGCTGTAGTTTCCTGATTACTATTCAGTTCAAAAAGCCTTCAAAGACGAATCCAGAATCGGCAATTATTATTTTTTTTTTAAAGCTTAGGACTAATTAGCCTCATGAAAGATTGTTTTGTTGTCTGTGGTCTGTGGTTGTTATATGGCTTGTTTTGCCTTGAAAAATGCTGCAATTGCTTTTTTCTTTCTCAATTGAAATTCAACAAGGGAAAAAAATAGCCCAATTAGGAATCATCAGCGGACTGCCTCACACATAATAAGCCCCAAGTAAATAAATATTTATTGAATAAGTGAATGAGTGACTAAATATTAAACAGCCTCCCAGACTGGGACAGACCGAGGCTCCCAAATAAGAATTTAAATATCCATCAATACCCGTTGATCAAGGCAAGCTACAGAACTGGTCTTATTAACACTCATCAAAGTCAACTGACCTCAGGACATTGTGAAAGGTCATTTAGTCATTCAACAAACATCCATGGAGTGTTCATTCTGTTCCAGGCTCCCTGCTAGGTGCTGGGGGTGCAGCAGGGAGCAGGAAACCACAATCCTTGACCACCTGCAGCCCATATTCTAGTGAGGGGAAGGCAGACAAAATACAACTACCCAAACTAAAGAAAGAATTTAGGTTTAACTAAGTGCTGTAACGAGGTTAACAGGAGTTAACCTACTCTGGTTAGGGGAGTCTGGGAGGCCGCCCTGAGGAGGTGTGTCATTTAGTCTGAGCCCTGAAGACGGGAAATCGCGGGTGTTTATGGAGTAGGAAGTGAATGCTGCTCAGAACGGATTCGTGTCCTGTAGCTGCTGGAAACGACCACAAACTCAGTGGGTTAAAAACAAAAGAAATGTATTCTCTCTAGGCTTTGGAGGCCAAAGTCTACAACTAGTACCACTAGACTGAGACTGAGGTGTCACCAGGGCCACACGCCCTCGGGAGGCTCTAAGGGAGGATCCTTTCCTTGCGTGTTCCAGCTCCGGGGCTGCCGGCTTCCCTTGGCTCGTGGCCGCTCCCATCACTCCCATCTCCGCCTCCGTCCTCACGTCACTCTCTCCCCTGCGTGTCTTCTCCTCTTCTGAGCGCTCACCAGAAGCACCTTGAACATCCACTATTTTTGCCAACCATCTAAGACAATCTGGGCTTCTTCTTTCATGTGCCTTGAAATTCTCCCAGGTTCTACTCATTCTTCACTTCCAAAGCCACGGCCACGTTTTTACATCTTTGCTACAGGAGCACCCCACTGTCTGTTACCACGGAAACTCTCTCAAGTAAACCAAGGTGTCTGTAGCATAGCCGGGCCTGGCTAACTGGTATACGCAAGAGCCGTGTCACTATGGAGCATTTCAGAGGCCACGTGGTATATCCCCTTTGCACCAATTTCTTTTTTATTTTAACCATTTTGTTTGAGAATACACCTGCAATGTATCATGCTGTTCAGTGTTGTATTTCCTAAAATAAATAATACTTAATATAATTTTCTCTTTTCTAGCTGGCCCTGGGGACATTAGGGTAAACTTCTGTTACTGCAGGACAGCAAAACCCAGCCCGAAAGCTCTGTGTGCTGGGGACCCCACACTGAATGTTCCCCATCGGCTACATTCTGTGCCTAAAAGTTGAAGTCTCCCAGAATTGTTTAGCTCATTGATATCTTTCCACTTGGGTTTCCTCCCAGGCCCCACGCCAGGTCATAGCACTCAGAGCCTTACCCCCATGAGCCTCTGTGTTGGAAACATCCAGCCCTCACTAGAAGTTTTGTCATAAAGAGAAGAGGTTGGGCCAAACACTCATGAGCAGGTCACTGCCCTTCCCGTCTTCTACTTCTCCCCCATCTGCATCCTTAAAACCATTTAACAGTTTCTCATGTTGGTGGGTGTGATAAAGACCAACCCCTTGCATGGCCCTGGCACGGCAAACACACCCCTGCAGCCTCTACAGACCCATCCCACACTGCCCCCTCCAGCTGCCCCCCGATCTTCAGGCCTTTTCCGTCCCTCACACCTGCCCCGCTGCCTGCTGCCACCGGGCCTTTGCACCTGCTGCTGCCTCTGCCAGGAGCACTCTTCTGTTCCTGCCCCGCCCTTGTCTGGTGAGCTCTTCTCATGCCTTAGGTCTCTGCCTCAGTGTCTCTTTCTTGGGGAAGCCTCCCTGACTTTGCTGATCAGGTATTTTTCCCCCCGCGGTAGCTGTCATCACAGATGAACAAATCTGGCATTTGTTCATGTGGTTTTATAGCCATCTGTCTCCCCCAGCCTAGGTCATTCGCTCCCGAGGGACTGTACCTGCTCTGCTCGTTGCTGTGTTCACCGCGCATCGCAGTTCCTGCTGAATGAGTGAATGAGCAAGTGAATGAATGACCCGCTAAAGTCCTAGATCACCAATGGAAACAATGTCACCTTTCTTTCAGAAGTCTCTCTGCTTCAAGGGGAAATTGGGCCCTTCCTCCACTTTGAATCGGTCTTCTACAGCTCACGCATCTGCCCCAGCCTGGGCAGGCCCAGGCCTGTCGTTCTGCAAGAAAATCATCTGACTTTTGCCATCCCATATTACCCATGAGGACAGACTCACAGCGTGTGACCAAGGAACCGCCCCCACCATATCCTGGGAACACCCCGGTTCCCTGGAGCCGAGTCCCCAGCCCCAGTGGAGAAGCACAACTCTGTGCCCCCACATCCCTCGTGCTCCCAACCCGGTGGCCTCGTCTTCTGGGGTCTTCCATGTCCATGTGCTCTCTGACAAGAGCGGAGCCCCCATCTGTGTTTGTGAAGGGCGCAAGCCAAGAGTCACAGCTTCCTCTGGCAGCGCAGAGCAGGGTGAAGCACGCGCGGGGAAGGACGGAGTCCCCAGCTCAGCTCTGGCTCTCTGGAAGCCGATTCCCCCAGGCGTCAAGTCGAATAAGCCACCTTCCCACAGTCCCGGGCACGGTAGGCCAGAAGGACGATTTCCCAGGGTGAAAGGGAAGGGCTCGACTTCGTGCACAGGACGTCCCTGCTGGGAGGACAGGGACTTGCACGGCTCTGCCCACATCAACAGTTGTCAAGATGTGGACTCCAGACCGTGGCTAGCTGGGTGCCCACGTGACCTTCAGCATGTACGTAACCTCCAGTGCCTTAGTTTCCTCATCTGAAAAAAATGAGGCTTTCTTTTTAATAATCTCGTAGAGTTGATAGTAAGATTAAATGAATTGATAAGGCAAACTACCAAAACAGGGCCAGACACACAGCACAGGGCTATAAGATTAGCTGTCACTGTTATTGGTGGAGTTGACATACTGTAAATACCTCCTCCCCTTAAGCATCGGAGTGGTCCAGGCAGATGGTAAATGGATTAATCCAGTTTTCTGTGCTGGGAGGACAATCCCTATACACACCAATTTTCAAAAACTGTGCTATTATAAAATAACCATGTGAGCTGGAGGCAATAGAGCAACAACCTCTGTGGTGTGTCAAAAGGAGATTTCAGACCCGATAGGGCTCAGGGTCCCTTTGATGGCCTGGGAGACCCTGTGGCCCCAATGCAGGCAGCACCTCGCGAGTATAACATTGCAGGCTCTGCAGACAGTCCCACCTGGGTTCAAATCCTGGCGCGGCCATTTGCTGGCCCCAGTGCACACTTCCATGTCCTCATCTGGAAAATGGGAATAAAACTAGCCCTTTTGTCGTTGGGCCACTGTGGGGATTTAATACGCTAATTCACCTAAAAGCATTCAGTCGATGTCCCAGCCCAGTGCAAGTACTTGATAAATGTTTGCTTCTGTTTGCTGGGATAGGACAGAATTCAACACTGAAGGCACAGGGGCCACTCTGGGTAGATCTTCCATGGCTGGAGAGGTACAAGATGCAAGGGGATCCCACAGAGTTTTTAAGTCAAACCCTGATGTCCTCTTGTTTTTAGGCCAGTCATCTTGCTCTTGAAAACTACCAACCAGAAAACACAGGGTGATGGGGAGTCACTTGCTGCCTGGGGTCTGTGTTAACAGGACTTAACGACACGGGAGCAAGTTGACGCCACAGGCTTTGGCCAAAGCAGCAGCCCTGCCTTGCCACCGTAAGGGGCCTTGTCGTTTTGCTTGGCGTGGAGGGCCAGTTTCCCCTTTCCTCCTGGACTTGCATGTGACTCTGGCTGGAGCGGCGACCAGCTGCCTACTCCGGCCGGGCCCCGCAGCCATCTATCTTGATGAGAAGCAATTTCATAAATTCAAACAGGGCACGTTTCCTACGCAATTTATTTAGCTTAACAAGTTAATCAGAGTGCACAAGCCCAATTTGTCACTGTGCTGTTTTCTTTCGCTAGCTGCTCTAATTGTATAAATATGCCCAGAGGTTTGATGAAACTTCTAACACATCAAACAATAAATGGCCCACTTACTGAGTGTGCTGTGGCTATTCCAAAGCAGGGTGTTCCTCCCGCCCCTGAAGGTTGGCGGCTCCTGTTCCCCCAACAGCCTGGCACAACTGGGCTGGGTCCTCTACCCGCAGGGCCTGGACATTTGCTCACAGGAGTGGGCTGCAAGGAGGAAGGATGCCGCAGAACGCAGCTGTCTCCAACTCCTGGTCTAATTCCAGAAAACACCAAATCAGATCCTCTGTCAGGTCTCCTCTGTCTTTGGGATTATGCAAAATGGCTAAACTCAAGAGAGCTCGCTCCCTCTGAAGTGTGGGTCTCTTCTGTCATCTTCTCATCGGAACTGCTTTCTGCGCCTGATTTATTACGGGGCGGGTGCTGAGGCTACTGGGCTGGTCCCTGGACACCGATGATGAATCTGAGGCAGGTATCACAGGTGGTGCGGCTCTCTGGGCTGGACGGCCGAGGAAAGCGCAGTAAACCAAAACAAATGTGTCTGCATTAGGTCCTGCAAGTGTGCGTTTGCAAGATTTCCTTTTCATTTATTTTGAATTCCCTCCTCTTGGATTTAAACCTTCTGTCTCCTCTATGTTCACGTCATCATTTCCACCTATAAATTCCGTTTTAATAAAGGAGGTGTTTAGCAAGGAGATAAAACATTTTTCAAGACAGAAGAAGTCTGTCCCCACCCCACCCCCAACATTTCGCACATTTGGTCTCAAGTCCCAGATGTTTCCTCTGCCCTATCTGTGTGCCCAGAAGACACGCAATCCTCCAGGCTTCCCAATTTGCCACCACAGAAACAAAAGACAAGAGGAGGGTGGAGGGGTCTTGCTTGCCTTGGAGCTGGGGTGGGCTCAGAGGGAAGTGGGGAAAGGCCAGTGCCCGGGGAGCGGGACTGGGGGAGCTGATGCCCAGAGTCCGTTCCTAGGCTGACCCCGCACGCCCCCCGCTGAAACACAGTCCTGTAATAAATGTCCCACCCACTTGTCCGGGGACCCTGCAGATACAGCCCTGATGTCACGTTCCTGATGATCTTCCAGGGCTCTGGTTACAGACTGTGCTGGGATCGTGCACGTGGCCCGTGGACAGCCGCCTTCCTGGCCTGCTCTCTGTGGCTCCGCTGCACTCGCTGGAAATTTCCATTTCCCCATGACGCGAACTGCAAGCTTCCTCGCCTGGGGCCCAGGCTCCTAAACCACGGCCCTTCCTAGCACGTCCAGGGTTTCAGTGACCAGGTCCTTGCTCCACTCCACCTCACTATCTCAGGTGTAACCTGACCCTCAAAGCACTCATCTAGGATTTTAACTTTAATGTGAACAGTAGAACCCCTTGTGATGATCACTGCCTGTCCCTGGGTGTGACCCACATCACTGATCACACAAGCCTCGGGCATGTCCAAAGAGGCCCTCGCCACATTCCAGCTGGTCATTATATTGTCCTGTTGCCAAAACCTCCTAGACGGGTCTCCAGAGTGTCCCCGTCTCATCTGGCAGGTTCCACTGCCTTAGTTCACGCCTCGGACCCTAGTGTGGGCAAATGCTTTCTTTTATTAGTTAGTTTTTCATTTTAATGAGTAATAGAAAATACGTTGCTTTTTCACTTATAATAATGATGGAAAGGTGCCTTTTTAAATAAATGTATCTAAATACAGAACAAGTTCCTTTACATCTTGAAGAGGCCAATAAGAGATCCAGCCGGCGTCGTGCAGTTAGGGCGTAACAGACACGGCAGGGTGGTGGGGAACACGTGCCCGAGTCCGAACCCCAGCTCTGCAGTTTGCTAGCCGTGGGACCTTGAGCACGTCCCCGGACTTCTCTGTTCTTCCCGTGGTTGCGGTGAGGACTGAGTGAGCCACGTGCCGTGCGGTGTGGCTGCATCACCATCGGGGAACTCCGGACTGCTGGTCCAGCCTCCCTCCTTCCTCCTGGAGGAACGTTTCTAAAAGCTAAATCTGATCTTGTCATTGCCCTGCTGACAACTCTCCCGGTGGCCTACAGGATGAAATCTGCACCTCTCCCAGTGGCCCCCAAGGGCTTGGGTGCTGTGTCTCCAATTGGTTTCTACAACTTCTCCACCGTTTGTCTTCCGTACCCAATGTTGCTGCGATGCCAGACTTCCACCTGCACCCAAATGCCCCTCCTGCCTCCATGCGTCTGTGCATTTGCCACATGTGTGTCCTCTGCCGGATGTGCCCCTCCCTGCTCTTGTCCATCGACTGGACAAACTTGTACTCATGTTTCTTTTTTTTTGAGACAGGGGCTAGAGTGCAGTGACACCATCATAGCTCACTGCAACCTCAAACTCCTGGGCTCAAGTGATCCTCCTGCCTCAGCCTCCCCAGTAGCTGGGACTACAGGCATGCACCACGATGCCCAGCTAATTTTTCTATTTTTAGTAGCGACAGGGTCTCGCTCTTGCTCTAGCTGGTCTTGAACTCCTGAGCTCAAGTGATCTTCCTGCCTCAGCCTTCCAGAGTGCTAGGATGACAGGCGTGAGCCACCACGCCTGGCCTGTCCTGTCCTCACGTTTCAAGGCTTGTTCAAATGTTAGTTCCTCAAGAGACTTTCCTCAACCTTTCCTCCATGGATAGGGTTCAGCACTCTGAAACAGCAGAAATTAGCTAAATAGGACTCCATTTAAAATCACTAACAGAACTAAAACTATTTAAAATACAAGTTTTTAAAAAAATTATGAACAAAATCTCATGTTAATAGTGCAAAAGGGATTGACCTAGATTCCTTCTCGAAAAATGAAAGAAACGTTATTTCAAATACATTCATCTGATGTTTAACAACATTTAAGCTGCCATTACAACTATGCACTAATTTTGAGAACTAACAAAGAACAACACCTTTTTCTGAAAGTTCCTATAAAATCGCATGGTAATCAATACAACAGTTTTCACTCCATGTTCAACTTTGGCAGCAAGATTATTTAGAAAGGCCATTTTGTGAACATATCAGAGAGTTTCATTCGTTTTCTCCAGAAACTCTTTCTTGATACCTTGATATTCAACCCACGCCCTTGTGACACAGTTACTGTGCCACTATCCTGTTCATTTTCTTCTTTTCTGTCTGCCAAGTCCTCTACCTGGGCCAGGTCCTCTCTGAATACCAGCTCTGTGACCTGTTCCAAGTACTTCTCCAACATCACGTTCATCAGCTTCACAAAACCTGCATCGTTTGCAAGACCAGCGATTTTGCTTTGCAATTGATTTGAGTTGTATTACCCACACGTGTTAAGATATTTACAACATGTGACAATTGCAAAGAGGCTGAAGACAAAGAAATTTATGCAGAGCACCCTGGAGGGGTATTCTGAGAACGTTTGCTTTCCTCCACAACCGGTGACTTCAGAGACCCTGAGAGTGAATACTCAGATAGCAAGGAACCCCGTCTCTCTCATTGCCCTGACCACCTACTGCATTATTCTTGGACATTTGTACCTTGGGATGCACCCAAAATGCGCCTTCAGGGCCCTGCTTTCCCCTTCCTGCATCTGTTCCCCCCACTCCTCTCGCCTTCCCTCCAAGCTCACCCACCATCACCCCGACACACACGGGCAACCACATACGCCTTCCTTTTCTCCCTCCCTTTCCATTTTCAAAGCCTGGATGTTGAGAAAGGTGCTTCTCAATGGTAACATCAGGGCAGTGATGGCAAGTATATTTTAATTATCACAATAAACTTTATAAGTTAATATAACTGCTCAGAGTCTGAGAGCAGGTCGTGCCTCCATGGGAAAGACCAACATTGCAGAGGATTTACATCTGCCCTGAGCGCAGGTGGATTGGAGAGTGGCAGGGAAGGTGTGATGTGATTCCAAACCCGATCCGGGCTGGACTTTACATATGTGGGTCCTCTCCAGGAGCTCGTCATGACAAGTCCCTTGTCTTACCCTGTAAATTTGTCTAGAAACCATCCATGGAACCTTAGCCTAGAGTCCCAATGAAAGAACAGCTTGGGCTCCTATAAAGGAATCTCTCGTTGCCAAAGGGGGCGGGAGCAGAAGTTCCAAAGTTTCTTTCTCTATCAGAAATACCTACCGCCCCAAGCTTCCCACCTCTCCAGCCCCAAGTTTCCTACTGAGTCCAAATAGGTCACAGCACCCCTGGAGCCTCCAGAAATACCAGAAATGGGTCATTAAAGGACAAGACCCTGCCCCCTTTCAGTGGAACAGTCTATCTAGCCATTTATTTATTTATTTATTCAGTGAATCAGGACATCGGTCAATGTTGCCCATGACCCAGAAGGGCCAAGGTCAGCCCAGTCCACCTGGGGGCAGAGCTAGGCATGTCAAATTCACCTCTTAGAAGCAGCAGTATCTCTGTGAGCTAATCACTCTTATAACCTCAAATTTAGTTTTTAATTCTTGAATTTTTATACAGAGTGTTCGGGCAAATATACAAGCCGACAAAATATAACTCACCTCCACATGTTCCTCACCCAATCCCATCAATAAATACACTTTTAATTTCATGAATAGCATATGGATGCATTCATTTGTAAACATTATTTTCAAACAGTTGGAATAAAAAGCTCAAGATCATCTCTCTTACTCACCTCCCTGAATGTCACATGCTGTGCCAGAGGTGACTGCTAGTATTAGTTGGGTGGGTTCCTTTCCGGCCCTTTTTCTATAGACTTTTGTGCCTCTGTGTACCCATAGAAATACATCATATTGCTTCAGGTTGTGTTCTATAGCTTTGACTGATTGTTGCATGTTGCTTTCATATATTGATATTATAGTTTATTTCATACCGAGTCTTCCTGCACATTGCTTTTTTCACCAACAGTAGGTCTTAGAGAGTTTTCCGAGTCAGCACATTGAGTTCTATCCCTTATCAGCACTGAGAGTTCATGCAGACCTGAAGGCCCTGGGAACATGGGGACAGCTCCGAGGAGGTGACGGCTATCACAGGACTACGCCTTACTGAACTATTTCTCATTAGATTGTCTCCAGTTGCCTGATAAACAATGCTGCCCTGAACATCTCCGTGCAGAGTGTCCCTGGCTTCTGTGCAAGCGCTTTCCTGGAGTAGACACCTGGAGGTGGAATTGCTTGGTTAAGGGACACACCCATGCACAATTTAAATTTTAGTAAATCCTGCCAAATTTTCAAGTTATACTTCCACTGGAATAAAAAAGATGTTCATTTTCCCATATTACACTATATTGAAATTATTAAACCCCAAAATGATTCGCAATCTGATCGATGAACAAATATGTGTCATTTTTCTTTTAATTTGCATTTCCCTGATAACTGGTGGGTCTGAGTTATCTTCGCTTTCTTCTTTTCTTTCTTTTGGCCACTTTAATTGTCTGAGGTTAGTCAATGAAGACAAGGTCATTTGAGGCAACAACACATGGCCTGTGGTAGTCACCACTTCCTCAGGGTGCATTTCATGCTTCCTGTCCCCTCTGGTCACTGTGAACCCTCAGTGATGCTGAGTGATGCCCCTGACTGAGCTGTGCCCGCTCTGCGGTGGAGCTCATGGCAGCGACACTAGGCACGGCCCTGCCTTCCAGGATCTGCGGTGATTCCAGGAAAACGAAGACTTCACCAGCATTTTTAATCAGGGAAGTCTTCTTCGGGGAGAAACTGGCCTGGCTGAGCCAAGCGGGTAGGACCCTCCTGGGAAGATCAAGTTGGGAGGTCTTGGCACCCAAGGGTGGGGTTCCCAGCCCCAGCCCGTCATCGCCTCTCCAAGGCCGTGTGCTGAGCTCTCAGGTCTGTGAGGGCTGAGCTTCCTGGGACCCAGTGATCCCGGAAGAACTGGCACCAGCCCCAGGAGAGGGCACAGCTGTGAACGAGATGAATGGTACAGGTAATTTTGGCAATTTAAGTAAGACTCGTGTTCAACGAAACAGATTTGTATCCTGTTATTAATGCTTGGGAGGCCCAGCAGTCTGGGTGCGTCCTGAATCGAATTAAGCACAGAGAACTCCAAGTTCTAAGCCCAACCCTTTGGCAGTCTTTCCCGTCCAAAAATGTCGCACCCACTCCCTGCCCAAGAGCCCGCAGTGAGAAACCCTTGAGGGGGCGGGCGGGGGCGGGGCTCCCTGCCCCACTGTGGTATGAATCTATACAGAGCATGGCACAGTGTACACGTGTGACTTGTTATCTTCTGTGAGTCTTTACAACAATCCTTCCCATTCTACAGATGAGGAAACTGAGTCCAAGAGCTGAAGAACCCCACCCAAGGCCATACAGCTCCTAAAATAACTCAAACCTAAAGATTCCAATGGAAGATCTACAGCTCTCTCTCTCTCTCTCTCTCTCTCTCTCTCATACATCAGCATTTAAAATGGTTTCACTTGTTCTTTTGTTTCTTGCTTTACCCAGATGTCTGCTATACCATTATTTTCACATTTTTCTTTAAATCAACTCGCTTGGGGAAATGTTTAGACCTTACTCTAGCAGGAATACTTAGGAAATTTGGTATGTAAACTATAATATGTTTGCTTGTATGCCTAAATATGGAATCAAAAGAGAAAGTTTATTTTGTGTACCACCCAAAAGTCTCCATGTGGCAGACAGCCAGGATACTTCGTTTGGGCCTCAGGGTGTTCTGCGGCTTCTGGGAATGAGAAGAAGCTGGGTGCTGCCTGGTTCCTGCCCGCATGAGGTCAGGACGGGGTTCGAGTGCCTGACAGTCTGTAAGGGCTGATGTTCACAGGTTCAGAATGTCCCTCCAGGTTAAGAATGCAGGGTCTTGGGGCAATGCTGGGCTCAAGCTGCCTGGGGCTAAAGTCTCTACTTGGATGAACTTTGACCTCACTCCAAGCAGGTAGAGTAACAACCCCAGGTCGGCAGAGCAGTCCCCACCCCACACTGCCCCCAACCAGAACAGCATGGGACGTGGCACACCCTAAAGGCCCCCTAAACAATCCAGGTCACATCTACTTGCTTAGGTGGTGGGCTCCAGCTAGGGTTCCCAGGAAGCTGACACCCCCATCTGTATCTAGGAGTAGGGAGTGTAGATAGGGCCCCGTTACAACATTCTCTGTGGGTCTCAAGCACTTTTGCCCTGCAAGCCCCTTTCTCCATAAAAAATAAATTAAAACATATTTTCCAATTGTCTTGGTGTAAAGACAAATGGAATCCAGGCTGGATTCATTATGATATATTTGTGATTATTATTATAGTCATTGTTTTTTTCTGATTTTAAAAGAAATTAACATTAAGGCATTTTCCTGGGCCCCTGGATGCCCCATGGGCCTCGTTGCCGTGCTTGCCACACCCAAAGGCTACGCTGTCCCAGGGGGCAGAGGACCAGGCTCATAGCACGCAGGGCCGAGCCTGAAGGGAAAGGTCCATGGAGAAGCGGCTCCCACTCTGATTCTCGGCCACTCCAGGATGAGCCTGGATTTCCAAAACAGCTTGGAAGGGGCTTTGTCACCTGGACAGTGGAACCAGACCAGAGGCTATGGTCTGGGGCACAGACCCCAGAGTCCTGCTAAACCTTGAATGTCAAGTGTAGAAGGAGAAGCTCAGTGCATACTCCACACCCAGGAGCAAATCTCCCCCACCCAAAGCCCGGGTGACCCTCAACAGACTCCCACCCAAGAAGTTTACATTCCTCCAAAAAACCATACACCAAATGCAACTTAATAATAATAGGATCAGCCTTCCCCGGCCAGCTCCGTGCAGAGCACTCCCTTATTGTTTGAGGCAGACCATCCAACCCAGACTGCTTAAGTTAAAAGAAGGAATTTATCACAAGGCTCCAGAGTGTCTCAGAGATGCCAAAGACAGGAAAACACTGCTCCTCTGGGAGGGTCTGGAACCAGCAACTAGAGAGCCTTCTTGGGTAGCTCTCTCTTCCTCTCGCATCTGGTCCATGTGGCAAAACATGGTTCCCAAGTCTATGAGTTATTGTTCCGGCCACCCACACACACAGTCATATGGTCTCTTCATCCTGAATCCCCAGTCTGCGGAAGAAAGAAGGTGATTGACCCAGCTTCGGTCGGGGATCCTACCTGGGGGACAGAAGCACTGAATGCAAACACCACTTCTAGGTGCCTTTGCCTGTGGATTGAAGGGTGGTTTCCGTGAGCCAGGGGGCCACCTTGATAGGCATCTACTGGGATTGCTTAGTCCATCAGAGGCAGAAGGAATGGAATTGAAGTGGGTGACCCCAATGCATCCAGCGTGCTGGTTGAGTCTACCCTTCGGAGGGTGGTGGGCAGAGCATCACAGCATAGCTGCCATCATTGATGTCACTGACAATCCCTCAACCAGAGTGTGACATTTACCCAACCACTGTCCCTAGGGTCTTGGTTGCAAATACACACTCAGGACAGGCCCACACATAGCCCGGGGGCCGCAGGACTCCCAATAGTGCCTGGACTCAACACGCTTTCCAAGCTTCTCAGCTCACAAACACCCCTTCTCCAGGGGCCCCTCGGCAGGAGGCAGCAAGAGGGAAGCAGACCCAGACTGAGCGGGCCTCAGACAAGGCAGGAGATGGCGAGTCCCATCCAATGGCTTAGCGCTGGGCAGTGGCCGAGCTTTTCAAGCCAAGAAAAGTTGCAGCCAAAATGCCAGCATCCCAGACGCCGAACAGATGACGCTGCTCCTCTGCCATCTCTCCCGGGGAGCCTGCCAAGTCCCCAGGCCCGGCCAGTGCTGACATTTAAAGCAAAGTGTGTGTCAACTGTATTAAACAATATTCCAAGCTGTGGGTTATTAAGTGTAGGGTAAATTGACCACAGCAATTAAACTGAGATTAGGGAGTGATAAAGCCAGGGTCCCAGGCTGTGAGCGCTGTAACATACGGACGCCTGACTGCTACAAAGTGAGAAAGCCACATCAGAAACTCGGTGGCATAGCATTCAAAGCAAACTCCCCGAGGCCCCCTAGCCCCCCAGATCCCCACTTTTATTTGACTTTTCTTTTTTGGGCAATCGAACATTCTCAAGCAGACACAGCTTACACCGGCATCTAGGAATTTTTGGAGACTGCCAGGTAGGGCCAGGGGGACATGTCTTCAAAAAAGAGCCTGAACTGTTCAGCTGGTTGCTGCCTGCCTCCTCCCAGCCCCTTCCTCGTATGGATGATTCGCAGCCCTGGGGGGTTGCCCTGAGCTCCAGGGGCACAGAGAGCAGCCGCCCTTGGCCCACCAGTGCCAGGTACCCTGCAGACACCAGGCAGCCTCAGAGCAACAGCTGGAGGCCCCACAGGGAGGCCAGCCAGGAAGATTCCAGGTAAGGCCAACTCCTTCTGACCCAACTGAGCCACCCACTGCACACCTTGAAACCAGCACACACTGCCCTTTGAATCACTGGCCCTTGCCCTCTGGGCACCAGGGCCAAGGTCTTCCAATAGCCTGTTGGCCCATTCCCCAGGCCTTTGGCCGGCCCAAATGTTCAGACACTACTTGGTGTGTGTGGCTGGGGGAACGGTGTCCAGAGGAGGCTCTTCTTCTAAGTCTGATCCCTGAGTCCTGCGAGAGCTGCCTTTTCCTCCCAAGGATTCCCCACACCCAGGGGCTGGCTTAGCTGGAGAGCTTATTGTCCAAGGAAACTTGGAAGTTCAGGGCTCAGTGGTTGAGGACACAGGACTGGACATCAGACAGACTGTCATTCAAATTCTGCTCCAGCTTCTTGTTCACTCTATGACCTTGGACAAGTGAGTTACCTTTCCACAGCCTCAGCTTCCTCGTCGATAAAATGGCCCCATGACAGCATCCATGTCTTTGGATAAGTGTGTACACATACATGTACATGCGTATTGGCAGGTGTGAAAGGATTCAATAAAGAGGACATTCCATGGCAGTGTTTGTTGCTGTCATTGTTATTTTATTATTAGCCCAGGAGAACCTGGCACTGAATGTTGCTGATCCCCCTGGCCACTAGGGTGAGTTTATATTCTGGGCTCTCCCATACAATTTTGCCCAGGGCTTCCTTCCAGGGCCACTAGCCTGCTGTGTAAACAGATCTATTGTTCATCCTCCTGCTCTGCCCCGCAGCGGGGAAGAAGAGGGGCCGACTCTGCAGACTGTCTACAGATCTCAGACTCCTGTGAGAGCTGGCTTCCAGGTAGAGTCGGCTGTTAGGAGCCGTGGTGGGCTCCGGAAAGGTGAACAAGGGAAAAGACAAGGTATTTTTCCCAGTCATCTCTCAGCCTTGGTGGCCTTTAGGACAAATTGCATCTCTTCTGTGGCTCAGGCCCCCTCCAGACATCCTGGCATGGCTGCAGCTTTAACTGGTGACCCTGGTCCCTGAGCTCTGGAGACACAGCCTCGACCCTTTATCCCCTGGAGGGATGGGAGTGGTGGCTGCATCCAGTGGCTATTATACTAATTTCTGAGTGTCTTCACTGTCCCCTGCTTGGCATCTCAGCGCTTCCTCTACCTGTGAGCAATCCCCTGTATTCAATTCCCTCTGTTGAAAATACCTGAAGCCTTTTATGTGTCCCTGCCCGGCCCCTGACTGAAGCAGTCTCTCTCCAAAGCACCTTTGTTGCACTCACAGAGGCTGAGGTCCTGCAGAACTTCTTGGCATTTAACTGTTAACAGACACTGTGCAAATGCACACAATAGAGGGTAAGCTCTACACGGTGAGGACCTGGGACTGTTTTGTTAACCCTTGCATGCCCAAAACCCAGATGAGTGCAGACACATAGCAGACATCTATAAATATGCACAGAATGAATAAACCAATGATCTGAAGACAGAGCCCACTGGGAGGCAGCCTCCTTTTAGGGGGAGGAAGTTCCATGATCATGGTGCAGTTGATCGAGGAAACAACTATAACCCTATATCTATCTCAGCTGTCTCCTCATGAGTAGTAATAGCACTGATGGTGTTTAGAGGATTGACTGAAGAAGCAGGTCCCACCCACACTTCCAGAAAGGCGGAAATTGCCCTAGGGATCCAGTCAGATGTAGCCCTGTTAGACAAGCTGCATGAATCAACGGGGTACACTCTTCAGCCTTGGTCCTATTGAACTTTCTACCCCACCCTCATTTTTTCCCTTCCTTTGCTCCTTAAGGTAAAGATGGGGAGGATGGTAAGAAGACCATCTTGTTTTATTTAACTTATCCTCATAAATTGTCCAAAGTCCTTTCCAGTTGGAAGCAAATCTGACAAATGAATGCAATGGGATGCTGTGGGTTGAGGAAATGGTTTAACCCAGTGTAATAGGCCTATTTGCAAATGGGGCTCTGAGGTTAACGCATCACTGACCACATTTTTTTAGCATTTTTCAGTTCTGAATGATCAGGAAGGATGAGAAATCTCTGCCCAATACTGAATAGGTTCCAAACTATAAAAGTCTTGGCTAAATCATAAAGAGGCATGTATTTGGTGTCCCTGGGGAAGGGGAGGGGTCCTCAGCCTGCCCTCTGGCTTCTCAGCTACCTTACCCCCAACCACACTGAGGCTGATTGAGATGGGCTCCAGGCTCCACCTGACCCTGGATCACCATGTATGTGCCCCTTGACCTACCCAGCAGGACCCTGCTCTCAGCTAGCTAGCACACTGGAAATCTTCTAATAAACTAATTCATACTAAAATGTGAATAGTCCTACATGGGCTTAATGTGTTTACATATGAATGTGAAAGGTGCCTTCATCTAGGTCCTTTGGGAAGGATTCTACATACCAATAATAGGGCTATAATCTAGGAGATTCTTGCAGGAAGCCTTCCCACTGATGGTCTGCTGATCTTGCAAGGTGCCCCTTCTCGGTTACAGATCAGCCACCTTGAGCAAGCTACATTCTCTGCCTGAGACCCTGGTTTTCCACCTGATACTTGGGTTGAATGAAATGGCCTCAGGTCTCTTTAACTCAAAAGTCAATTCTTTAAATCTAAATTTCTTAGCTTGACCTTTAAATTTTTCCATAACATAAACCTAAATTCAACTTTATTATCTATTACTCCCCTACAGAAGAAACCAGACAGACCATATTAACAATGCCAACAGTAATAATAATATAAAATTACTGGTGTTTCTTGAGCACTTATTACATGCCAGGCACTATTTTAAACACTTTTTCCATTTGACCCTCACAACAACCTTAATAATATCATTCTCATTTTGTGGACAAGTATACAGGGCTTAATTCACCTGGCCAAACAGCAAGTAAAGGCTAGAGCCAGGGTTCAAAGCTGGGTTGTCCAGGCCCTAAACCATGACATCGTGCTGGGTAGACTTGTTCCCTGGACAAGCCACAGGTACCCCTCTCATTGTGCAGATGTGAAAACTAGGCTCAGAGAGGTTAAGTAACTTGGTCAAGGTCATGCAAGCAGTAAGTGGCCTCTGAACACTTCCCTTGGGCACCATTCTGTTCCCATTAAGTCCCAAGACCATAGAGCAGCCTCACGAGTCTCTCTCTCTCCCCCCTCCCTCTTCCTACCTATCTCCCCTAACTGTTACCCTTAGCCCAAGACCAACCTGCCCATCATTTAGCTAGAAAATCAGCCAAAGGCCTGGATGAGAACAGGAGAAGGAATCTTGGAGATTCAGCAAAAGCAGCCTCTTCCATGAAAATAAAAATCAATAAAGCCAAAGTCTTTTAGTCTGACCCAGAAAATAAACTTCCTTTCTTCTGGACTAGAGTGGTAGATGCCAAGTTCCACCTCAGGCTTTTAAAAAACAAAACCAAACCAAACACTATTAAGCCTTACACCCCTCCATGATTCCGTTTATAATAAAAACACTGACTTCCCCTCTGCCCTGCTGGGGCAATTGCTGTGGTTGAACGAGCTGTTTTCATAGTCAGCTAATTACCCCCTTCAAAGATGGCTGATGATCTAACTTCCCGCCTTTGGCGTGGCCTGAGAGTTCCACAACTTGGCTCCGAGGGCTGAATGGAGGAGAACCAGCCCTGGAGGGGTGAGAAGGGACAGAGGGAGAAGCCCTCAGGACTCCCCCCACCCAGAGCCTGGAGCAAGCCTTGGAGTCCGAAAACCCGGCCTCCACACCTGCCTCTGCCAGCTGCCGGCTGCACAAGTGATTTTCCCTTCCTGTAATGGGGTCAGCAACGGTGCCACAAGAAAGTACATGGAACACACAAGGTCTGGCCCCATAAACGCTCAGTTATTCATCTCCACTTTCCCTGTCCTCCTTAGACTAGCCAGCACCGAAGAGCCTGTTTCCAGCATGTTTTTCCCCAATAGTAGTTCTCATAATCACAATAAACATTTAACAAGCTCTACCTACCAGAATGCGCATTAAGTGGTTTATAGCTGTTATCTCATTTAATCCTAAGAATGACCCAAGGAGGCAAGTCCGATTATTTTGTCCATTTTACAGAAGAAATGACTGAGGCTCAAAAAGGTTACTCCACTAGGAAGTGCTGGGGCAGAATTAAAACTCAGCAGTCAGATTCCAAAGCTCATCAGCCCCACGCGGGGGGCCTCCACAGAAGTCAGAAGCATTTAACTCTTGTCATCTCCCTGGAGGATGGCAGGCTGGAGTCTTGCAGAGAGAAACCAAGGCTTCCTGTGCCCAGTGCTCTGAGCTGACCGTGAATACCAGACCGGAAGGCAGAGGCTGGTCTCCATGGACGTGCTGGTTGGGGGGTGGAAAGAGACGGAGCCGTGGCCCAGCTAAGATATAATTTGATCCCACTGCAAAGGGTGGGTGCCTGCAACTTTTCAAGGTCCTCAGGTGAAGAAAGAGGGAAGGTTAAGGAAGAGGTTTTTTCCTTTATAAATACCCTACAGTTTTTCATTAGGATGAGAGTTATAAAAGAAACCAGCAAGAGACGGAGCTAGAGAAATATGGCGTCGGGAGCCTCCTCTGAGGAGGTGACACTTGAGGTGACGCCTGAAGGCAGAGAGAGAATTAGCCATGAGAGACAGCAGGGACACACACTCCAGAGAGAGGGAACAGCACCTAGGGGCACCAGAGCTGGGTGTTGTGTGAGGAACTGGTGGAGCCCCGTGTGGCCAGAGATGGCGGAATGAGGAAGACAGAACAGCCCAAGTCACCGAGGGTGCTGGGAGTCGTGGGAGGAGTCTGGATTCTATCCTAAGGGCAATAAAAAGCTATAGAGAGATTTTGGGCCAGGGAGTGCTATGATCTGAGGCATGCTATAATCTTTTATTAAGTCAATATTCACATTATTTTGAATTATGAAATTATTTTTCCATGAAGAACTAAGTCGTGTGCTATGATTTCGTATCCTTGCCTGTACATTATTTATTTATTTATTTATTTATTTATTTATTTATTCCTAGAGTAAATCATTGTCACAGTTTTCATTTACTTAGTCTTCTACACCCAGTGCTAAATATTCCTTCTTTCCCACACTGTGCCTCCCCCCGGCACTAACAGCCTCTCAGTACAGGTTCTCATTCTCAAACACGGATTTTCTTGGGCACCTTCCTCCTGGAGCCTCCATTCTTAGGGCCTAGGCCAGGCTGGGTGCCCTCCGGCCCTGCTACAGAGCTGTGTTCCTGAGGCTTCCCTTTGCCTCTTTCTCTGGTTTCCTGGATATCTTCTCTTTCTCTCTTTTGGTTCACGTTCTTATTATAGAATGAATGTTCTGATCCCCCCCAAAACTAATATGTTGAAGCCCTAACCCCCAACATGACTGTATTTGGAGATAAGGCTTGTGATGAGATGAGAAAGATTAAATTACGTCATCAGGGAGGGGCCCTAATCTGACAGTGCTAGTGCCCTTATAAGAAAAAGAAGAGACACTAAAGCACACTCCCCCCACCCTGTGAGGACATAGCAAGAAGGTGGCCTTCTGCAAGCCAGAGAGAGAGCCCTCACCAGAAACCATCCCTGCCGGACTTTGATTTGGGCCTTCCATGCTCCAGACTTGTGAGAAAATAAATTTCTGCTGTTGAAGCCATCCAGTCTATGATATTTTGTTATGGAAGCCCAAGCTAATACAACCCTCATTTTGCTAAAATAAATCTTTCAGTAGCTGCTTGGGAGTTAATTTTATCTTTTAACTTTTCACTTTGTTGGGGTTTTTTTTAACTTGAATAAAAATTTTGCTGGTTATACAATTCTAAGATTAGGAAAATCTTTTTTCAGGGTTTTCTCAGAGTTCTCTATTGTCTTCTAATTTCCTCTATTGCAGTTGAGAAGTCTCATATAATTCTTACCCCCAATCTTCAAGTTCAACATTTTTTCTCTCTGAAAGCTTTTAAGATCTTCTCTTTATCTTTCCCATTTTGAAATTTCATCATTATGAGCCTTGTATCAAATATATATATATTTTTTACATATTGCACTGAAAAGCCAGTGGGTCATTTAATTTGAAAACTTCTGGATACTTCTTTGTATTTTTCTCGGATAATTTCTTTGTATCTATTTTCTGTGTTCATTCTTGCTCAGCTTCCTGATAGTAAGATAAAGGACACATAGATTTGGCCTCTATTTTTAAAAACTCTTTTCCTCCTAATAGCCACCTTTTTGTTCTTTTTTTTTTACTTGATCTCCTGAAAGATTTCTCAACTTTATCTTCCATCTCTCCTATTTTTTTTTTCACTCTTGCTATCATATTTGCACCTTCCAAGAACTTTTTCTCGTTACTCATGTGTTGATTTTTACATTCTTTTTTCATAGATGTAATATATTCCCTTATCACTCTGAAAATATTGTAGTTTTTAAAAATTTATTCTGATTCCTGTATTGTCTTTATTTACATGCCTTCATTTTTTTTTTTTTTTTTTTTTTTTTTTTTTTTTTGGTGATGGGGAGTTGTCTTTGTTTATTCATGTTGAAGACTTCTCAAATATCTGAGGATCCTTGGCTGCCTGTTTATATTTAATAGAGAGGTTCCACAAAGCAAATGGGAAGTCCTGTGTGTTATGATGATTAGCCAGATGCCACCTTTTGCTTTGAGGATTCCCCATAAGTAAATATCTATTAATCCTCCCTTGGAGGACATTCCTATTCTCCAAAGAATAATCATAATCCTCTGATCTCTTAAAGGGTGAGAGTGGAAAAAAATGGAGAGATGGTCAGATGGCAAGCAGCTGGAATTTAAGGAGCAGGAGAGAAGATCAACAATTCAATATTCTGAATATTCTGTCTTGGTCAGTTCAGGTTGCTATAACAAAATACCATAGACTGGGTGGCTTAAACAACAAACATTTAATTTTCATGGTTCTGGAGGCTGAGAAGTCCAAGATCAAGGCACCAGCAGATTTGGTGTCTGGTGAGGGCTCATTGCCTTGTTCATAAAAGGCTGTCTTTTTGCTGTGTCTTCACATGGTAGAAGGAGGGAGGAAACTCTCTGGGGCTTCTTTTATAAGGACACTAATCACATTCATCCCCCAAAGATCCCCACTCCAAGTATCATCACATTGAGGGTTAGGAGCTCAACATATAAATTTTGGGGGAACACATTCAGTCTATAGCAGATGTGCTATTGTGATTTTCTTGGAAGCCATTGGGGAATGGGAAAAGGAAAGAAAGGGCAAGCAGGGGAGGGAAAGGCATCTCACTGGTGTCTTGGTTAAAACTCATTCTTGTTTAAAAACCTCAACATTTTTATCTACACATTCTGTGTTGTGATTTCCATCTCGGATGGCCTCTAGTAGGTTGTTAGGTTTCTGTTACATTCTACCTTTGGAATTTTTCAGAGAGGTATGAATATTGGAAATAAATATTGCTAAATGTTTGAGGGTTATTTCTTTACATTTTCATCTTTAAAATGGGAGTTTTGATATTTAAGCTCTACAGTTTATTGTTTTCTGTTTTAGTGTTAAGCTTTTCTATTATGTAAGTAAAGGTGTTCATTGTATATAATCTAAACCAGAAGTCAGCAAATTTTTTCTATATAGAGCCAGATAGCAAATATTTTAGGTTTTGTGGGCCATGTAGTCTCTGTCGCACCTACTCAATTCTGATGGTGTTGTGTAAAAGTAGCCATAGACAATACATAAATGAAAAGGCCTGGCTGTGTTCTAATAAAACTTTATTTATAAAAACAGATGGCAGTCCAGATTTGGCTTGCAATCCATAGTTTGCTGACTCCTCATCTGGAGAATATGGACTACTAAAATGAAAAAAACAAATTTATTTGTAATCTTACCACTCAAAGATAACCAATGTTAATATTTGGGTGTGTATCTTCCCAATCTTTTCTACATGTGTATATATTTTTAAAACAGAATCATTATCTATGTACAGTTTTAATCTGGTTTTCACACTTAACATTGAAAGAATATTTCAGCTATTGAATAGTCTTCAATAATATTACTTTTAATGGAACTATTCCATTATACAGATGTATCACAATTTATAATTTATATAACTATTTCCCATCATGGGAATTTTTTTTCAAATTTCATCTTTGCTATAAAGAATCAGGGCTAAAACTTCATTGCTGTGCACAAGTCCACCCACACCAACACCATGTAGGAGGCATCTGTTATGATTAGTTGGTCCCCTTGCCATATCAGTCACTAAATATTTTGAATATCAACCCTATAAACAATACTGGAATAAATATCATCAAAATTAAATCTCAGTACAACTTAATAATTATTGACTTAGGTTAAATTCTTAGAAAAGAAATTACTATTTACTATTAACAGTTTTTACATTTTTCACAAGCATTGTGAAAACAACTTCCAGAAAGGCTATACCAATATTTAGCCCTACTAGTAGAATATAAGAGTATCTCTTTTCTACAAAGGATCTTTTTAGTAAGTAAATTCACAAGTTATGATGAATTCTTAAACTCATAAGATACAGAACTATTGCAATCTATTCTCCCTCTCGAATATTGCATCAAGTACACTCTCTAACACATCCTAGGCATGTGGCCCTTGACTTAGCCTTTCCCCCCAGATGGGCTCTGTGGGCCCTTGTCGCAGGAGGTGTGCTGAGAAAAGAGGACTCTATGGTCAAATAAACAAATGCAGGAGATGCTAAGTACTGCCACCCCCTTCTCTGAGAGTCCCAGAGCTCACCAGCACGTTAAAAGCGTTAAAAAGACCTGCATTCCATTTAGAGCCACTTAGCTCTTTAACCTAGAATTTCCCAAACAAAAACCCTCTCTTCAAGAAATGCCTATGAGAGCCTTAACCAGCTAGTTCTGCAGAACAAGTTTGGGGAATCTGGTCTAATGAGTGATCAAAAAGTACAATCTTATTGTTGTACCTTGTAGTGTTCGCACCCAATAATCCTACTACTAAACAACATGGTAAATATAACAAATTGCAAAAAAAAAAAAAAAAGAAAGAAAGGAAAAAAAGAAATTAAGGTTACTAGCAAGTAATAGAATCATTTTATATGAGAACAAGCTTTCAAAGTGAAGACTACTAATTCTGGAAGGAGGGAGGATGAGGGGACGTAGCTGAGTGGAAGAGGTGATTACCACATCCCAAAATACTAAGCAGTCAGCCCATGGAGCTTGAGGGACATCGTTTAACCTTCCCAAGGGCACAAGAAAGTTGAGGAACTCATTACCCCATAAAGTTCAAGGAACATTTAGGCCAATTTGTGGATGTCATATTCAGAATGGATTATTTGAAGAAAGCTAAGGATTTGGGGGGAAAAAAACATCCCTGACCTTTTGGAAGCTGACATCACAGAAGGAAATTACCTTGTTCCTTCATCCTAAGCGAGTCGTCACTTAGTTCTTTTCTTAAAGGTCTCCAAAGGGAGAGTTCCTCGTGTCCCTTAACAACTCACTCATGCTAGTCCATCATTAATTGCTACGAAAGAGTCTTCTCACGCCCATCGAAAGCCTTTCATATTCCTTTCCTACCTGAAGCTGAAAGATAACAATTTAGAACTCTTCACTTCTTTTATTTATAAATGTGAAAGCAGGGGAGGACAACTCAGCTGGAGTGTTGGGCAGAGCCTGACCACTCACGCTCACCATTGATTTTCAATAATCTTCCAGGGCAACATTGAATTTTGGAACTTTTAGCAAAACGTGCTTAGCATTCACGCTTAAAAAACGAACAGCCGTCCAAGGCGCCCTTCTGCTTTCAATGATTTCTGAGAATATAAATGCTGTTAAAACAGCGTCATTCAAGGGTGTATATGTCCCCACTCCAGAGGCCTCTTTCGTAACAGGCATCCCACAAGATCACCAGCATCAAACAGCCCTACGTGTCCCGCACCGTGGCCACACAATGGGTAGAGCAGGAGACCTCCCTCAAGGTCGGCATCCCAAGGCCGTCTGCTGAACTTGTTAACTTTCTCAACCTTGACAGAGAAGAGGGAGAAGGTGGGAAGGCCTATCATTCTATCCAGAGGAAGAGAACATCTTGTCCAACCCACTGCATTTCATACATGCAAGAAATGAGGCAGAGATAGGGAGGAATTCGCCCAACATTGCAAGGTTACTGGAGTTGCATGGTTGGGATTAGAACCCTGGGTCTCCTTGTTCAGCAGAGAGCTCTACACATTTCCTTCCATTCCTTACTATATTGAATACTTTTTGTCAACTCTATAAAGGGCATTTGATGGGCCAGAAGGGTCTAGGGAGACTCCTCTTGTGAAGATAGAACTCCTGGACTTTGAGTCTGCAGAAATAATGTATATTCCTTTCTGGGACTTAAGGCCTTTGTCTTGTTTATGTTAAGAGTTAAACCTCTGGCCAGAAGTGAACCCTTCCAAAATACATTCTCCAAATGCCTAGCAAGACCCTTCCAAAAATGCCCTTCTTAATTATACAGAAAGCATCCTTCTTGCTAGGTTGCCAAATAATATTACAGGAACTAAAGCAAAAAACTGGGACTTGTTTTCCTCTTTTCTCTGACTGTACGTTCTTCGCTTGGTTTTAAATTTCTCCGTTCTCCATGGGTATTGGCAATGCTGGATCAGTAATACTGAAAAATTTATCTTTACAACCTATTGTCTTAGGTAAGATTGTATCAACAGCTCCAGATGGACCAATCTCTAAGAATAATTTCACTTCCTCTTATCATTGACAGGAATCACATTTACATATTCTACTGGTGGGAGAGATAATGCAGAAATGATTAATGTCCCTCGATGTACAGATACCTGTAGACTGTTTGATCAATGTCTCCCCAAGAAAGTGTCTTTCATTCCGGATGCTCAGAGTCAAATCACGCTCTGTGATTAATGTAACTAAATGTTTGGGGTCGGCCGAAGCTGCAGGCTCCGTCCCTGCATCCCCGTCACACTAAAGAGAGGTCACAGGAGACTGGATTAGTCATGTGGAGAAAAAGTCTATGGGACGCACGTGTGCGTGGGATTTCAAATGTCCTTTTAAAGAAAGAAGCCCCCAGGAATCTCTCCTCCACCGGCTCTGTAGAGAGAACAACACACTTGGTCGTTTAATACAAATATAATTTCCATTTAGACAACCAAGTGGGGCTGATTCTGTGTGTTGTACTGGAGTTAGGGCATATTCTGATTTATTTCACACAATGTGTTAACCAGAAAGAACTGGCTTCCTCAAGTTGTCCCTGAGAGAGGCACTGGAGCCAGCTGCAATAATGGAACAAAAGGCATGAAGAAGAGTTAGGTGTTGTATATTGTCTTCTTAATCCTCCAGAATTGCTTAACCGTTTTCTCTGAGAAGCCTTTGAAGATGACTCAAAGTGCCTGGAGCCAGGATAGCAGAGGTTAAAAAGGGAGCCAGGGTGGTCCAGCACTGTACCAGATGCCCACTCTGCCTCAAGCTGGGTAACCTTGGGGCATGTTCCAAACCACCTCCATGCCTCAGTTTACTCATCTGTAACCTGGGCGTGATCATTGTAAGTACTCTAGGGTTATTGGGAAGCTTAAATGAGGAAACCTTTTTAATGTGATGAGTTTGGTGCTTGCCACCCAGAAAGTACTCGATAAATTCTAGCTATTTTGTTATTATCATCATTAATTCTGAAAATAGCTGTTGAATGTCTCCTGCATGCTTCCTGCAAACAACGAGCCTTTCTTCAGGTGCTGCCTGGCTAGGTTCTTCCTGCAAGGAGATTTTTTTTTTCATTGGAAACTATTTTTAAGGAAATTACATTCAATTCACGTACATTTACATAATAATATGCATATCTAAAACCTAAGCCAGGCTGCCCCTAGCTGTGGGAGCTGAGGAGGCCATATCTAGGAATACAAATGACTTCAGGAATACGTTTCTATGCCTTGGACTGCTCCCAAGGAAGACCTGGGTCATGATTTAATGGCAAAGCTGGAAGATACCAGATGAATTGAGAAATAAACCCCTACAGAACCCCACAGAGTGGTCAAATCCAAAAGATGGAGTTTGGGAAGGATGAACCTTAGACAAGAGCAGTGGGAATCTCTCAAAGGAGAGAGTAGGTCCTGGAAAAATCATTCATTCAGTCATTTATTCATTCAACAAACATTTGCAGAATGCCAGGCACAGTGCTAGGTGTCAGTATAATGCAGTAGACAGGTCAGACGAAGCTCCTGCTCTCATGGGGTCAACATCCCAGCAGAGAGAACGGGCGGGACAAGCACAAGCAATATATCAGGTCATTTCAGACAGGCAGAAGCTCAGTGAAGACAATGGAGCCAGCCTTCTCTCTCCCTCCCAGGGCAATGAGGAGATGCTTTCTAGAAAAGCAACTCCAAGGCATCTGAGGAGCCCGGATTCTACTCTTTTCTCTTTTCTGTCTTGTGTGACTTTGGAAAAACCACACCTTCGCTGGACCTTTGGAAGGTGAGACCAATAATTCCAAGTCCCCAACATGGAATTCTTTGGAAGGCAGGCCATCCAACAGTTAGGGAATCCAGCTTGGGCCCGCAAACACCCCATGCGCTGGCTGCCAAGTGCTCCCTCCGTCCTGTGCCCACGGAAGGCGTCACCGTCTATGGAGATGTTGCTCGGACTCGGCCTCACTCCAGGCAGAGCCTAGCGTGAGAGTGGACACCAGTAGACCAGCCCTCGGCCCCTACACGGGATGAGATTATGAAAGGCTAAGAAGATAGAAGCTCTGCTTGCTCACTGATGCAATCAGAAGATGTAGGGACTGAACAGCACAGGAAAGGGGGAGGCCGCCACACACTGGCATGTGTCACCTCCACGCGTGTCCTTCTGATGGCTCCACTGCCGTTCCATGGACACCCTCGCCCACCAGTGGCAGTACGGAGACACTCGGGGACCTGCAAGGCCAGACAAACACCTCTCTCTGAGCTTTCCTCTCAGAGGGAGCGTTGCACGGGCTTTGGAGTTGGACCAACCTGAGTTTAAATTCTGACTCTGTGACCTTCACCCTCTTGCCTTAGTTTCATCATATGTAAAATGGGGAGAATGGTAGCGCTCAACAAACAGGGTGAGCATTCAGTGAGCTAATACTTTGAAAGCCTAGCACAGAAGTCTCAATAAATGTTATGTATTATTATCACTGCGATCATTGGTACCCATTTAAATAAGGATAATATTATGACACCTACCTCGGAGATGAGACGTGAAAACCACAAATGTGGCTGGTGCACAGTAGATGCTCAGTAAATGTTAGTCCTTTCTTTCTGCTGCCACCTCCAGTTCTAGGTAGGCAAAGGTCGTAGGGGTGAGGGGGTGAGGGAGGGTCTGCTCAGTTTAAGAAAACTGGAGAAAGAAGAAAGGACACAGTCAATTCTTTGTGGTAGATCCAAGAAAAAAAGAACCTGGTCCTACCTCCCACGTTTAAATGCTCCCATGCAAGAGGGTGCATCTCACATTCCACCAGTGATGGTTTCCTGCGAGTGTATTTCTCTGGAATCCATCAGCTGCAAGAGAGCTTCAGCCGGTGCCGCCACTGGGAGAACATGCCTATTGCCTGCTAAATAATGCAGAGCACTTGCCCTTTCAGACGGAGGTTTAGAAGAAGGTTTATGCGATTTTGCATTTTTCCTCCAACAGAAAGAGAGGGCCAGGAGGGAGGGTGTAGCAGGAGGACGTGTCTCTAGTGAAAAAAAAAAAGAAAGAAAGAAAGAAAAAGAAAAAAATACACATTCAATAAACGGGAAAATTATTTAAATAACCAATCCCCAGGAAAAAAATACAGAAGCCAATTTGATTCATAAAACAACTGATTTACAGCATTCTAGCTAAGAGCAGCTTTTAACTCAAGCCTCTGAGAGTCTATTTATTATTCAGCAAAATATTCAAGATTAATAAAGGTATCTTTAATACTAATATTGCAGCAAGAGCTAATATATGTAAAATAATTATTATGAAAAGTATTATCAATATTTGGGGGAAATAATGTACATGCATAATGAATGAATTTTGCCCCTGGGTTTACGCTTATATCTTGGCCTGATTTTGCATGGAGAAATTCTGCATTATAATGAAAGGCAAAACGATCACACATTATAACTGCGAGTTTTTTATCACTGCTTAGAAGGATCCTAAAACTGTCACCTAAACAGGAAAAAATATATATATTCCATAAAAGTGTGCATATGGTTAGATTTGTCATTCTTTGAGTAGTGGAAAACACCCAAACACCCAACTGTTTTAAAAATGACAATTATTGTCCCTAAAGAAGTAAATAAAAAATCTTTAATAGCCAAATATCACAAAAATATTAATACTACCAAATTTTAGGCAAAGGAAGGGTTGCACAGACTTATTTTTCAGTGTAAACATTCCTGAGGCTGAAGTCCTCAGATATTCCTCCAACAGCATAAACACACTGAATCAAATAACTATTTTTATTTCCATGAGCCAATGAGGAACCGTCAAAGTTTAAAGGTAGCTCCTTCCCCACCTCAGCCCCTACCCCAAACTTTCAGAGCAAAAAATAAAATTCTATTTAACAAACATATTGTCATTGTTCCTTGTACCAAACCCTGTGAAAACAGAAAGAGAAATTGGGGCATGTTCCTTCCCTCCTAGGGCAAAGAATCGTTAAATAGGATACAAAAGGAAATCTCAGCAATTGTCTTCTACCCCCTTATTTTATAGGTAAGGAAACTGAGTCTTCAAGAGGGCAAACTCATTCAAAGCTACATTTCCTTACTTCTAAAGCAAGGAACTTTCTAGTACCTCCCACCCCTGTCCACCAACTTCACCAGGGCAACCAAAGAAGGTCCAATGTCTTGTGATGATGTCAAGTATTTCCACATTAAATCTGCGCCTCCTCCACTGAGACAGGGCTCAGGCACCTTGGAGGCCAAACTTACCAAAGCTACCCTTTGCCACCCTCAGCTCAGACCCCAGTCTGAACAACAAATCAGCTGGCCATCACGTGGTACCAACCCTGCACGAAGCGTGATGCTGGTTACACTCAACACCCTCCGTTCTTCTCGACTGAAATTTCGGGAGTGAAGGCTCTCTCCTTGAATGGTCCCTGCGATAAGACAAGCATGTTCAGCATCACCTAGGGGGAAAAAAAGTTTCCAAACATTTGCTAGCTCTGGAATTTATGTGTAAGAACTCATGTATGAGAGGTTTTATTTTTTATGTTAAGTGACTACGCTATAAATCTCATAAAGTGCATAAATCAGACTTGACTCCAGCCCCACGAGCAAGGCTAGAGTCGATTTATGGCGAGGCAGGGGAGAAGAATGGTGTGTTTTATTTGTTTTACCACCTGGCATTTACACGTAGAGGCGCCCTGGGGGAGCTGGCCGGGAAGGGCTGGGGCACAAACCACAAGGCTCCAATAAATTCACCTGTGAAAGGCAACCCACCTAAGGTTAGGAACTTGGTCGCAAATAACCACAAAGACATGCTATCTGCTAGAAGATTCTTAATCCTGATCGAGGATGACGTTGAATTGAAATTCCAGCGTGACGACTGCCATGTCTAGCTTGGCTTTAAACACTACTCATTATATTATTGCTGGAAGAGGGCTTTTGTGGGCTTTGCCCATCTTTGTGGTTGGTATTTGGAGATTTGAGATCAGTACAAAATGTTTTAAGGGTCATCTTACGAATTTTTGAATCATGAAAATTTGTCTTTAAGAGTGCCAAGTTACTAAAGGGCTCCCAGTGAATCTTGTGATTTATTAAACAAATATTTAATGAGCATGTACTATGTGACAGGTACTTCCTTTCATGGTGTTTACAATCTAGTGGTGGAGCTCAGAAAACAAATAATAAATCAGAAGGCAATAAATGATATAGAGTAAAATTAAGTAGCGTGTTGGGGGTGCTTTATTAGACACGGTGGCCAGGGAAAGCTCTTAAGGTGGCATTTCATTAGAGACCTGAAAGAAGTGCAGGAAAGAGTCACGCAGACAAGAAAGCAGGGACATTGAAGGCAGGGGAGCAGCCAGCGCGAAGGCTGGCGGTGGGAACAAGGCCACCTTTTGGGAACACCAGGGGGACCAGGGTGGATGGAGTGGAATGAGAGACAGAAATTCAAGATGAGATCAGAGCAGCAACTTGGGTGCAGGTCCTGCCAACCTTCGTGAGCCCTGGGGAGGATTTGGGAGCATAAGCAGGTCTGAACAGAGGACTCACACGATGTGACCTGTGCTTTGAAGGCATCGCTCTCTTTGTGGAGGACACAGTGTTGGGAGGCAAGAACAGAAGCTGGGAGACTGGTTAGCATACTATTGCAATAGTCCAAGCCAGAGCGATAGCAATGGGCGGCGAATTCCTCCTCTACTCACTGTGTGCACCCCATGTACATTTCTCACTACCTATCGGACCTATTTTAAGAAAGACAAAAATCACAGTTAAACCCAGAGCCTGAGAGCTCTGGATAATTTGGAAGAAGAGCAGTTTCTGAAAATTCCTCAGTCCAGACGACATAAGCAAGTCCTTTTCCTTTTGAGACACATCAAGGATACTGCAGTTCCATTCATCACGTGATCCACTCTCTAGGATGGGGATCTGTCCCACGATGATGGCATTCTTTCCAGTGATTTACGTAAGGCCAAGTTGCTGCCCAGTCGTTCCAGCTCCTGGGGAAAGTCTGCCCCAAGCCTGTTTACCGAGGTGTCAAGCAAATAGTACAGAGACCTCATTGGACTTAATTAAAGCCAAACTGGACTTCATAGAAAGAAGCGGAGAGGCAGCAGCAGAGAGAGAGAGGATGGGGCTGCTCTGCCGTGTCCTTTTCCAGCAAATTGGTTTCCGGCCACGTGAGCGTATCGGGAAGAACACTTAGAAGTGATTACTAAGAGAGGAAGGCTGTGGGGGGTGCGCGGGCAAGACAGTGAAGAATGGGGCCAAGTGGGAGGGAATGGACAAATTAGTGATTAAGGAAGATTTTTTTTTCTTCTAAGAGTCGTGTCCAGCCTGGCCTCCCAGATTTGAGCAATCTTTCACTGTCAAGAGAGGCTGGGAGATTGATTCAATTAAGATTAGCAGAGTGGGAAACATGGCATGGGTTAGTTTTGATTCGTATTGTCTTCCCTCTCAGCTCTCGGTGGCGGTGGCCGGGACACGGGTGGGGTTTGGTCACGGGGAAGGCAAGGCAGGCTTCCAGAGTGGGGTGCGTGGACCAGGCACGGGCCCGGAGAGGTGGCATTTCCCTGTTATTTTCTTCTGAGGTCTCTTCCATTCGTCCTTCCCGGGTGTGATTTCCTTATAATTAGCCACTTCTTCTGAAGAAACACCAAGGAGGTGAGAAAAGCCTGTTCTGCGGGGTCAGTGCTGAGTATAATTCCTTGAAGCAAATAAATGTAATTGGAGGTCTCATTAATTCCGAGGCCGTGCCCAGGTGCCCCGTCTGACCTGCCGGGAGGGCGGGAGAGCTCTCCCAGCGACGTGAGCGCGGCTGGGACACAGGGCCACAGCGCCTGCATCTGCTGGCGAAGGATCTCCCAGGGCTTGAGGGCCTCGGGTGACGGCACGGGAGGGAACAAATCACTCCCGCCTCGTCCCACTGTGGCACCAGGAAACCCAGACGCGCCAGAGCTGTTGGTTTCTGCCTGCTGGGTCTTTGCATAGAAGAGCAACCAGCAGGTGCTTAAAATAAATGTGCCCTGCAATTTGCCACCACCTCGAAATTCATATTCAGACCCCGTTGCTGGATAAGTTTAATGAAAGTGGTACTTTCCGAGAGGTCCCTGGTGGCATTAGTTCACATTACAAAATCATTATACATAATTTGACACTATTGTGCACCGTTAGCTTAGAAAAAGAGCTTGTTTTACAGCTCTGGGGACAGAGGTCCCTCCAGATAAGGTTGGGCTTATGAGAGAGGGAAAGAGGAGAGAAGTGCCTCCCTCTGGTTAGTAATGAGGACTTTGATGTTCGATGCGGCCACTCCTTCACGCTCATCAAGACAGATACTTAGTCCAAGGGGGAAAAATTGCCAAGTTACTCTCTTAAAAGGCAACCACAGACCATGCACTGAGTCCTAAGACTCTTAAAAGCAACTGTTTAACCTGCGTGTTAGGGGCCTCTCCCAGCACCACCACCTCCCAGTTGATTTTGCTGCTGTTGTGGCGAAACTTCCTGCTCCTGGTGCCTTGGCGCGACTTGCTACGTGTGTTCCACGATGCTGTTCCATGCAGCCCACACAGGGCTGGCGTCCGTGGGGTCTGCACAACTGAAGCCTTACCAGGTTGTCAGAAATTAAAGTACTTCCATGCCAGTTGGTAAACACTCTTGATCCTTCAGTGCCCAGGCCCACTGCCCGGACCCTGTAGCCCTTCCCCAAGATCTCCAGATGTTCCTGTGACCCAGCAACTAAAAGGTCGATGCCTGGCACTCCAGGGACAGGCAGGCTGTTATGGACGAAATTGTGTCCCCCTCCCCCCCAAATTCATATGCTGAAGCCCTAACCCCCAGTGTGACTGTATCTGGAGATCAGGCCTTTAGGGAAGTAATTAAGGTCAAATGAGATCATAAGTGAGGGGCCATAAATGAGTCCTACTGGGACACTAGTAAGACCGGTGTCCTTATAACATGAGGAAGAGACACCAGAGATACCTTCCTCCCTTCCTCTCTCTCTCTCTCTCTCTGCATCCACACACAGAGAAAAGGCCACACGAGGACACAGCAAGAAGGCGCCATCTGCAAACCAAGGAGAAAGACCTCACCAGACACCAACCTTGTCAGCATCTGATCTCTGACTTCCAGCCTCCAGAACTGTGAGCAAGTAAATTTCTATCATTCAAGCCCCTTGTCTGTAGTATTTTGTGACGGCAGCCAGAGCTGTTCTGGTGGTTTTATTCCCATGCCTCATTCCAGTTGGTAAATACTTTTATTATCACCTGGTAGCACCCTATCCTACAGAAAGAACTCACCTACTTCCCTCTCACTACCTTCCAAAGATGACTGTTTTGAAATCAAAATCAGTTCATAATGATCTACCCACGTGAACTTTTGGTCCCAGGTGTCATCCTTGTCCTCTGTCTCCTTACAACCCCTTGGCCAATCAGTCGGTCACCCAGTCCCCTGGAGCCTGCCTCTTCTTGGTGTCTAGTCCCTGGCCCTTCTCTCCACCCACATAGATGCTCCCTTAGCTCAGAAAACCTCAACTAGACCACTCCAGCAGCCTCCTAGATGGGGCTTCCTGACCCGGGCTTTCTCCTTCCCACCCACTCACCTCTCTGCAGCCAATATGACATTCCTACAACTCTGATCCTTTCACTGCCCTGCTTGAAACTCCTCAGTGAGTCTCCATCGCCCTTGGGATGAAACCTGACCCTGTGTGCGGGGTCCTGCATGGTCGACCTTTGGTCTTCCAGCTTTTGCACACGCTTTTCCTTATGCCTAAAACCACCCTTCCTAGCCCTTCCCCTGGCTAGCTCTTATGCAGCCTCCCAGTGAGGGAATTACTTGCACAACTCCAGGTGGTTGTCATTCTGATGTCCTCGAGCACTTTAAGTGAGAGGGAACTCAGTTCCTCATGTGGAATCTTGTGTTTCTGGGACAGCTCTTTCTGTGGGCAAGTCCATCTTATGACTGATCTGAAATCTGCCTCACTGTAAACTCTCCTCACTGGTCCTCCTCCCTCCTTCTCCTCCCTGTCCCCCAACTCTCCATCCAGCCTTTCCGATTTCCTTAGCTCCATGGCAGCTGAGACAACGTTATTCTTACCCACTGCTAAATTCAGTGCCTGCACTGCCTGACATACAGTAGGTGCCAAGTAAATATGTGTTGAGTAAATAAATGAAGGAATATTTGAAATAGAATATTAAATCTAAAAGAGGCCTTAGAGAGTTCAACTTCCTCATTTCACAGAGGAACCAACGAGGGCTAAGCCAAGGAAAAGATGGCCCAAGGTCACACCACAAGAGGGTGGCCAGGCAGAATATATAGATCTTCATCAAGCCGAAAAGACTATGAGCAAACTGGCAAATTTAGTCCATTTACAGATTGTCCTGAGTTGGATACCGAAGGTGTCCCTGGGATAATGCAAACTAAGCAAATATCCATGCCAGGTCCCACTTCCATTTATTTGAGGGAGTAGAATGCAAGATTGATGAGATTTTAAACTGTGTCGTATTCTGGGCATTCATAACTTGGACCAGAGTGCAGGAAATCCTGTTTGTCTCACACAGGGAGACAAATGTACTTTGGAAAATTCCCGGAGAGAAGGAGGGCATCGTGGGGAATCTCCATCTACACAGGCAAGTGTAGCCTAAATCAGACAGGAGAAAGGGGCTCCAGGGTGGTTCCTTCAGGTTCCAGAAGTTTCCTGGGTACAAGTCAGTGTGGGACAGAACAGGCATTTCAGATGGCGTAGGGGCCCCCGGTTCTACCCCACCAGAGGATGGCTTCACCCCGAAACGCCTCTACCCTCCCGATACGTGAGCCCCCACCCCCACCGATGAAGAGGAGGAAAGGCAGCTTCCAGAGACTCAGAGGAAATTGCTCACACTCCCCAAGCAAGAGAGGGAGAAGAGAGATTCCCAGAGACTCAGGGAGGGAAAGATAGAGTTCAAGAGACACAAGGACAGAAAGGTTCTAGATAACTCAGTGCAAAGAAACAGAAAGTGACACAGAGTCTCAGTGGCTTTAAACATACAAATACAGAGGAGAAATTCTTTCCAAGAGAATCTTGGGCCGGGCGCGGTGGCTCACGCCTGTAATCCTAGCACTCTGGGAGGCCGAGGCGGGTGGATAGCTCAAGGTCAGGAGTTCGAAACCAGCCTGACCAAGAGCGAGACCCCGTCTCAAAAAAAAAAAAAAAAAGAGAATCTTGGATGAGGGAAAGGCAACATACGTGTATACATGTGCTCTCGCTCTCTCTCTCTCTCTCTGGCCTCTTTCACTTTCTTTTATTCTCTCTTTTTTCTTTCTAAGTTGGAGACCAGACTCCATAAGGACCACAGCTGAGTTGTTCAGCTCTTTAAAGGAATAATTTCAGCCGCAGACACAGAGCACCATGGCGATAATAGTCGTGAGCCTGATGCTCACTGAGAGCTTACGACACGAGCTCTATTCCAAGGGTCTCGCGTGGATTTTCTTGTTTAATCCTCACAGCCCTGGGCAGTGAGCACTCTGATGAGTCCCCGCTGACAGGCGAGGAAGCAGAGCTCAGAGAAATTGTCATCTGCTCAGGGTCCCAGAGTTAGTCCTGTGTGGAGCCAGAATCTGACCGGATGGATGTCCCTGTCCCCAGGGCCCCTCCTTCTAGCCCTGGATGAACTTAGAACTAGAGCCTTGGGAATCCCCAGCCATCTCAGCCTCCCGCTGCACCTACATTTACGGCTTGCAGTGCATTTTCTCATACGTTTCCCCAGCAGGGCTTGAGGGCTCCATTTTGCAGACCAAGAGGACCCTCTTACCAACCAGTGGGCTACTTCAAAAGGGTTTTGAGCTGTCCCCATGCCAGGTGGTCTAGTGGACCCTACACGATTCCTCCAAAGCTACAGGCAGAGGAGAGGGAGCAAACAGCCCTGGGAGATCTTGGGGGCAGTGGATAGAGCCCAAAGGCATGTGGAGCAAGCTTCAAACTTCCATAAAGGCTCAGTTTTAATCTGAAAAGTTCATGGCAGTTTTGCATTCTACTGAAGAATATACCTGTTTCTATGAAAACAGAAAAATAAGGGTTTTAATTACTTGCCTTGGAAGGAAAGACATGATCTGAAAAGATGACTCATGTCATCTGGCTTTATCCGAAGGCAGGGAAGAGACCACTTTGAGAAGAGTCCACTTTGAGAAGAGACCACTTTGAGAAGCTTAGAACTAGTCCAGGCTCCCACCCACCCTTACCATTTTTCAGCTGAGAAAATGGAGGCACAGAGATGTGAAGCGATTTGCCCAAGGCTGCACAGCAGAGCAGTGTCTAGGACCTATGTCTGCTGAAGCCTAACCCAGGATCCCTACGCCACATCGGACACGATGGTTGAAAGCACAGACAGTCAAGCTGGCACGAGCCCAAGCAGGGCCAGAGCTGCCCAGCTGCAGGGGCATGACTCACAAGGAATCGATGCGTGTGGCACCCTCTGGGACCGGGCAGCGCCTGTGCCATCCACATCCCCCTTCTTTGCACTTCAGTTTCCACATTGTTAACGCTTATAAAGCAAGAAGAGTTATACCGTGTTTCCCCATAAAATAAGCCCTAGCAGGACTTCATAGCATTTGCGCAATAGAAGCCCTACCCCGAAAATAAGACCTAGTGATGGGCGTGGCTACGCAGCGCATCTGCACAACCCATGCATTTCGTCGTGGAGTGGTAAAGAAGAGAGCAGCTCTTCTCATCTGCCCCAGGGGAGCTCTGTTGCTGGACATGAGAGATTGGGGCCAATGGTTCTAAGGGAAATAGAGTCGCAAGAAATTCAGAGTGGAATTCGGGGTTCGGAGAGTTATGACGATGTTCCAGAAGAAGACGACTTAACTATATTTGAATAAATGTAGATTGTTGAACCGTACTTAAAAAAGATAACACATCCCCTGAAAATAAGGCCTAGGGTGTCTTCTTGAGGAAAAATAAATATAAGACCCTGTCTTATTTTCGGGGAAACACGGTGGTATCACCTCCATGCACGTGAGGATTAAGTGAGGTACTGCGTGTGCCTACTGCACATAGCAGAGACTCAATAAAACATAACTTTTAATACCACCATCATCTTTGCTTAAGAAAAAGGACACCTCCTCTCTTTCCATGGTTCCTTTCCAAGGCAGGCCACGTTGGCGAAGCTTTACGAGAACGCCTTTGTAACTGTAATACTGTAACGTTAACCTGCCTCCACGGCGTGGTGTGAGGCTTAACTAAGCACCTGCGAAGCACCTAGAACAAGGCCTGGTATGAGCTGCTCTTGCATTACAGAGAGCTGTGTATGGGGATAAATGCATGAGGACACTTTCATCCAACAAACATTTCTATCTTTACAGAGAATTTTACCTCCTCATATAAAGTCTCATCCCTCCAGCTTCGTGTCATGAAGCATGAGTCGGGTTGCTGCTCCAAGTGGGTCTTGTTTCAAGAATGGAGGGACGAACACTAGGAAGATGACTTCGGGAGATCAGTTTCTTCTGGTGTCACGGGGGAGAAACTTCTTAATCCAGACGGAGCTGACTTTTCCCCCCAGATCAGCTCAAACCCCCTCTCCTCGAAGGCGCGGCAAAGGCAGGCTCCCAGAGCCCTCTGGCTCCATTCAAAATCCCCTTTTCAGAGCTTTGGCAGTTTTATGGCCTTTAATGACCCCCTATTGTACCCTGATTGCCAATCAGGGCACACGTAATGACCAAGCAGCATCACTTAGCCCTTATTCCGATGACAATGGCCAGAGCGGCCAGCTTGCTGTTTTGACATGAGCGAGGTCACAGGGAAAGTTTTCGGGCGGGTGACTTAAAGAGCCCGGACCAGCCAGCACCCTCAACTCCTCAGTCGCTGGGGCTCGGACAAAAGAATGAACTCTGAACTTTTCCTTTGACGGATGGAGGTCATTAAAACCGTGGTGGGGGCCCCTTCAAAGGCAGGTGTAGACCAGGCTGTCCCTCAAAGCGCCTAATAAAGAGAGAACAGGCGATTGTGTGGGATTCAGAGGAGGGGGACTTCTGAGAGATTCACTCAAGTGGTTCAAACAAATCAATGGGTCGCTCTGGCCGATTGACAGGGGCCAGAAGTGCCGTGGCCATCCCTCTGCCACCCATTGAATGGGTGGCTGCCCCAATTGTTCCCAAACAGGGGCCACCACAATAAATGCTTTGGGTCCTTTCATAGGTACCCTGGGCTCCAGGGCCTTAGACAGGCAAGAGAATCCCGAGAAAGCTTCGCCACCAACTCCCATTTTAAATTCCATCCATTTTAATAAAGTGCCAAGAGACCTCCAAGCAGCTTAAAATATTAAAGGTTTCTTTTAAACATCTGGAAGATAACATCTAATTACTAGATAGTGCTCTAGGTTATTAATATGTAATCAGAGCTAATCCCACCCAACACAAACAAACAGCAAACAAAAGCACTTCCCTGGGAGGATCATCTTTGCAGAGCACAAGGCAAAGGAAGAGCCCCAACGTGGCTTCCAGACTGCACAGCGCCCCCGCCCATTCCCACCACGGCACAACCAGCTGGGGCCACATGCTGCCCCTGGAGGGGCCGATCTAGCAGCGCTGACCTCCTGGCGGCCGCAGGACGAGTCAGCTAAATAGATTGACTGCAAATGACTCGAGTCATCGAAGTTCAACCATGAAGGGAAATGAGAGCTTGGGGAATTTCCCCTCCCTCTTCTATTTTTCCAAAAGGTGTTTTTGCTTTTCACAAAAGGGTCAGGAATTTTGATCCCAAAGGTCTGAGCGCGAATATAAATGGATCTGGATAAGCTGGAAGCGGGTCTTGGGGGAGTGGCGTGCTGCATGCGTCATTAGGATCACTGGCTCGGCACATTACACACATGCACGCAGGGCGCGGAACCCGGCTCCTCTCCCGCCAGGGCGATGGTTATCAAGGGTAACGCGATCGGATGAAAAGGCGGCGAACAGGCAGCCACAAAGCCCAAAGGAAGCAGCTGTGGAGACAAATAAATGAAGGTCCCACCTCCCTAAAATGTGCCCACAAGGCAGAGCCACATCCTTTGCATTGTCCAAGGACAAATCATTGCGGGTTCTTGAGCAGTGGGTGGTGTCAGCACGGCTGAGGAAAAAGTGATGACTCGCAGACCCCCAGAAGGGACACCGCCAGCCCAGATCTGGTGGCCGTCCGCGTTAACCCTTGCATACCTCCTTCTCCACAAGGACACTGAGAAAAGGAGCAGCACTGTCACCGCTGAGTCATGTCAAGGAAGAGGCATAAGCACTAATAAGGACTCACCGTCTCTCCAGATCCCCAAGGAAGACAGTCTGGCTCATTCTAGTGACTCACTGGAATGTCACAAACATCTTTTGAGCATCTACATCCTAGGTTGGGGTTATGTGGTGCACAAGAAAGACACCACCCCATCTTCATTGGGAAGACAGAAATGAAACAGATAATTACTCATATCAGGAGTATTTTGAGAGATGCTTCAGAGGGAAAAAAGAATGTTTTGAGAATCTAAAACAGAGAGATCTGCCCCAGTCTGGGAGATCAGACAGGGCCAGAGCAGGTAGCCTGATCTGGGCTGCTGGGCAGTCCGCCAGTCTGAGCAGAGGAAACGGCATGTGCAAAGGCCCTGTAACAAGAGGGTGATGGCTTGCACTTGCCCAATGAGGCCAAAGTGACCAGGACAGAATAGCAGGGAACTTCCACCCCTGCTGCATCAGTTTCTCTGCATGGTTTAAACTTCGGGGTCTGGACGGGGTTGGGGGTCACCCGAGGCTAGTAACGGAGGGACAGGCTGCTATGGGCTGGCAGATTCGAGACTTTGCTGCAAGGCCAAGTTACAAGAAGTACAACAACAATGACTCCAGAAGCAAATTAGATTGTTTGGCAGATTCAATTCTGGCAGGGGTTGGGACAGAAATATCTAGAACTATCTGGAAGGTGGAGATCTATCCAATTCCTGGGCCTGCTGAATCTGCCCTGAGGCAAAACACTCAAGAACAGCTGCAATGAGAATGTCAGATGGCACAGTTCTGCAGAGGAAGGAGCACGGCGATGCCACCTTGCTGTCACATCACCCAGTTCAGGGACAACTTGTAACTATTCCCTGTAGTTGTCTACTACCAAGCAAGTCTGTTTATTGAAAGGTAAAAGTAAAATCGGCTAACTTGTCCATTACTAATAAATGACATTTTCTCAGCACTTACCATGGGTCAGGCACAGTGTCACAAAGTAAGCCTCATCTGATCCTCACGGCGACAGGAGGTGTGCATTGTTATTATACCTATTTTACAGTTGAATAAACTGAGGCTCCAAGACGCTACCCGTCCAGAGTCACCCAGGTCAGAAAGGCGGATCTAGAATTTGTACTCAGGTAACGTGGCTCTAGAATCTTCCCTCTGAACCACTGTGCCATTCTACCTTTTCCCTACGACCTAGGAAATAAGAGACGTTCTGCTCTCCCCGCGTCACACCGCACTCCGGCATCTGTTTGGATGAAGACGGACAAGTGTGGTTTGCGGAGAGAGGCGCTTGCAGGTGGGCCGTCTCCGAGCCACGGGGGGTGGGCGGCTTCCAGGTCACACAGGACGCCACCGGCGGCATCTGCAAGGGCCACTCTGCGCAGCGACCGTGCTCGGGGCGGCCCTGCTTTTTTACAGGAGACATGGCAGTGTAATATGCAAGCGTGTTTGATTGCAGGGGCCCGGGCAACTTGTTTATCTTCCTTAAACACTGCGAGGGTGGCTCTGGTTTGTTATCTGCGGTGTGAAATGGAGGTTGACAACAATTAATACCTCCTCCCGGGCAGCTCGGCGGCGCTCTGACGGGAAGCTGTGTACTTCCGAGCAGGCCGCGAGGAGGTGGCGGGCCCAGCCGTCACTCAGCATCGGAGGGGGGAGAGTGACAGCCGCAGCTGACCGCCCCTCCCGCCGCCTCCTGAGAGGCCCCCATGATAAAGCGCCCTGCTTTGTGGTGTAATCAACTTGCTATACATGCATTACCTCCTAATGAGCGCCGTGTTTAAACAAGTGTATAGAACACATCTGTCCAGGCCTTGGGACTCGAGGCTGTGTGACCAATTTCAGCATCTGAAAGTTAAATTAATGGTAAAAGGTTTAATTGTGAGTAAACAATACCGCATTAAGGAGCAGTAAACACAGCAGTGGGGACCCACAGACCTGGGCTGGCATCGCAGATGCGGCTGCCTCCGTGTGACCGCTAATGGTCTCGCCGCCTGGACTTCCTGACAGTGTCTGGAAGCTCATTTGTCATCTAAATGGTCCGTCCCCGGCTCAAACATCATTTTGGCCCATGGTCCATTCAAGGGGGCTGCAGGGTCTGTGTTCCTTGGACGATGGGCAAGTAGGAACAGCCTGGAAAAGTTCCAGCTTCTACATGGAGGCATGGGGTGGGCTGGGGAGGGGCGCAGACATCCCCCAATATCCAGGCAACCAGAATCGGTCCGCAGCAGTGAGTCTGCCTTCCACTCCAGGCTTCGATGGTAATGATTCCAAAACCTGGTTTTAAAACACCCTAGGGTGTCGCCAATGAACAAAGGATGCCTCCAAACCAAATTAAGTTCTCTTTAATTAAAGATCATAACATACGCCACAGAACACTCTGTCGCAGTAGGGGGAAGGAAGAGATTGTCACATAAAATAAATAGAGTTCCACAACTCAAAAAATTAAGAATTATATAGCAAGGGCTCTGCACCTCCCCGGTTTGTTGACGGCTACCCACACGGCCACCATGGAAACTGAGCTTGGCCACCAATGCACGAGGCAGAGTGGGGACAGGAGGGAGGGCCAGTTTCTCCCCAGAGGTGAAGGGCACAGGCCCTCTTCCTCACCGCCCAGGTTGTAGGACATCTCAGGGGTCCAGGTCCTCAGAGGGGACAGTTCCTGGTGAGTGACAGGAGCGGAGACTATGCTCTCCTGAGAGGGGTCACTGTCTCCCTGTGCGCCTTTAATGGTGCCCACCTGGAGGACCTGTAGCAGGCATCTCAGCCACCGAAACTCACCTCTCATTAGCCCTCCCTGTAACCCGGGAAGAGGAGTGTGCCACAAGCAAGGCACTGAATGGGGGCCCGCTGGGGCTGAAGCCTCAGCTCGGAATCCTGCAGCCCTTGGCCTGCTCTCAGGGTATGGTTCGCAAAGACCCCATGGAAACGGGAACTGGTAATGGCCAAGATGAAGTATCGAAGTTTCCAGGTTTCTCTCTCTCTCTCTCTCTCTCTCTCTTCCTTTAAATGTAGATGAATGTGGATTTCAAAGACAAAACAGTCTCTTGGTTAACAAGCACACCCAGCCTCCAGAGTCAGAGTCAAATCTTGGCTCTATAATCATCACCTCTTTGAGCCTCAATGTGCTCATCTGTGAAATGGGGTTAATAACTAGGTTGTTGAGAAGAATGAATCCGTTACTACATGTCAACGGTTTTGAGCATTATGGAGCCCAGGGTAAGCTCTCATTAAATGTTAGAAGCAACCACGATGGGTGTGAGATGGCTGCCCATTTTGACGAGACCTAATCAAACTGACTTGTAGGAGCAGCTCAAGGAACAGCAGGGCAACCATTGAGGCAACCATTGGATCACCCCCAGGCACTAGGTTGCTGAGCTAGGCCAGTGCACAGAAGGAGGCCTTTTATCTCACCGCTTGGTCCACCCCTTTCAGAGGCCAAGTAAACATGGCAGCCCTGACCCTCCGGATTGTGCCATTCCCACCAGACTTATAGAGATCGTCCACACGGTCAGAGCCCCAGAGCTCTGTTCCCACCAGCAAGCCAAGGAAATTCTTGCCTCAAAAACCCAGCTCTAAGTCAAAACCAGATCTCTAGCTCCAAGTCAAGTTTCCAGAGCTGGATTTCTTAGAAAGATTTCCCAAAGTGTTGGCTCATTTGATAGGTTCTAGATACAGGTAAGCTCACATTTCTATTTCTGACAACCCACTTGCCAGTGAGTTTTTCAGTAACCCCTAATGGTTTTCTATATTTGGGCTGAGCAAATCTGACTCTCAGAGACCCCAGAGTTCCTAAATAGGAAGGACCCTGTGGTGACTGACTCATAGGAAGCGGGTGCTGGGGACCCGTCTCCATCTATGTGATGAGCCCACATCTTATTTTGATTTTGGGGGTTTTCTTTTGCAGTGGCTCTGGGAGAGAAGAATGGCCAGGACTGGGGTTGCTGATCAAGCCTTTTCCTCCTTTCTCCTTCTAGGACACCCTTTGGGTGCCAATGCTCAGAAGGTCTGGTCTCTTCAAAAGAGGCACAAGAAACAACACCCTGGCTTTGCCACAGAGATCGGATCATGGAGTTTCACTGTCACCCAAATGGTTTTACCGTATTTTTGCTGTTATCTCTTGGTTTGAAATGATTCCTGGTCTGACATGTGCCTGCCCTTGTTCCACTTCTGCAACCACGCCCACGAGATGGAGAATAGCCCGGCTGAGATGTCACATCTGTCACGGAAGAGTCCTTCAGCATTTCCAGGAAGAGCTGGAACCAGCCCTCCTTTGCCCACCTGGGCCTGGCACCCTCTCTCCTCTTGTCACTTCTGTGCTAATCACAGGAAGAAGGTGGAATGAGTCCAAGCTGGGTTTTCAGAAATAACTTGTAGACATGCAACAGATGTTAATAGCCCCTCGGAAGCGGAAGGAAACTTGGAAACCCTCTCCTTTAGTGATTTTTTTCGAATGTTTGTCTCTGCCATGAAATTCTAACTTCAGATGAGATCTGTGGCAGGAGCCCAGCGCTGCTCTGTCTAGGCACGGCTGCGAGTCCAGAGCCCCCACCCCACCCCCGCCAGACCCGCATTTTCATTCCTCCTCCCGACCCTGCCCGGGGCACATCTGCTGTGGTTTCTCACCAGAGAACACTCTGAAAATCATTGCACTTTGTCTGACTCCAGCCTCCAGCTGAGAAAACTGTGGCCCAGAGAAGTGCATAGATTTGCCAGAAGTAACACAGCAGACACATATCCCAAAACATGCCCGTTATGTTCCTGGGAAAAAGCATGGCCCCATCCCAAACATCGTCATCTCATCATTCTCTGTAGCCCAATCGAATGACGGTCCAGGCCTGAGGTTTTATTCGATGGACACTTTGCATATCCTTAAAAGAGAAATTCACTTGTCTTCTCCTCCCTCCCTTCTTTTAAGCACAGACCGCAGAGCCAGCCATTCTAAATAGGAAGGAAAAATGTAACCCCTTGAGGCAACAGATGTTGTTTTCCTCCCTCCTCTGTGACTTTAGTTTGCCTTTAAAGCCCATTTTCACCATTTATTGATTTTAGTTTTCTGTTGGTCTATGAATGACAACTTGAATTAAGACAGCACAGACTGAGAAGCCACTAGACAGCCACTGTGAAATGGGCACACCGTGCTTCGTGGCAGAGTGCCTCCCGCCTACCCCATCTCTCAAGGAGCCAGGGACAGACAGACCCCTGCCCAGCTGCCTGACATGGGGCGAACACAGTCAGGACAGAGCTCTGAGTTAGGCATGAGCTAGGACAAGATCATTACAGCTGCCAGCCTCAAAGCCTCTTTACTGACCTGGAGGTGACTTTTTTTATTGAAGGAGGTTGTGTATTTATTATTTTTTTTATTTTTTTGTAGAGATGGGGTCTCACTGTGTTGTCCAGGCTGGTCTTGAACTTCTGGCCTCAAGCAATGCTCCTGCCTTGGCCTCCCAAAGCACTGCGATTACAGGTATGAACCACTGCACCCCACCGTGGCTTGTATATTTAAACAGTGGTTCCAGAAGAGGCAAAAGATTTGCCCCCACCTCTGCCTCCACTGGGCAGAAAGCCAAGCCAATTTGCTCTAGTTCCTTCCAAGAGAAAATTCACGGAGTCGGCCCTTAAGTGAATCAGCTCTGCTCTCTTCAAAGCCCCTCGCCTGGGACAAACGTTTGACAGAAAATGCTCTTTTATGACACCTTAAAAGTTGAATAAATATGTATCCTATCCCTTAATTTGTACCGTAAATTTTAAAAAATTTAACACAAACGCTTTAACCCAAAAATTCTACTTTTCCAAATCCATCTTAAGAACATAATCAGGTAAGTACATAATGTTTATACAAGGACATTTATTGCAGCACTGTTTATAACAGACAAAAGTGGAAACAACCTAAATATCTAGCAAGAAGGGATTGGCAAATATCTTTACGGTAAATCTACTCAATTAAATACTATGCGGTTATTTAAAATAATGATGCTGAACAACATTTATTCACATGGAAAGATGTTTACAAGGAATGTTGCTAAGTTAATAAGAAAATTAAGAAACAATATATGTAGTCTCATTCTTGAAAAAAAATTTTTTAAAAATCTTCCTGGAAATCTTCCTATTGTTACTTGCATAGGAAAAAAAATGAAAATTGAGGTAGGCCAAAATGATAAGATTTGGAGAAGTTTTAGCTTCCTCTGACTGGTTTCTGAATGTATTAGTTTCTGATCAGGGAGAAAAATGATAATACTGTTTTCATGGTGCGTCGGTGGAGTTTTGTGAGCCAAAAAGATGGCCTGGAATAGTCTCCTAGTCGCCTAAGGTCGCCCACGGAGCGTCCCGTCACCTCATGTTTGGAGCTGCCTCATCTCAAACAGCAGCGACACGGCCAATACAAGGCACCTCCGTCTTCTCGTTGCTTCCAACATGGCGGGGAGCGGGGACTGTGCAGGTTAGACGGGTTGAGGAAGCCCAGCCTCGCAGTCCCTTTGGAAGCAGGAGGTTGATGAGGGGCTCCTTCTGGCCAAATGGGCAGGGAAGGCAGAGGCCCTGGGGGAGGGGACGGAAGGAGCTTGGCCCAGCCTCAGGCAGTGTGTCAAGAGCAAAGCCCCAAAGCCAGAGACCCAAGGTCCACACGGAGGGACAGACTGATAGACCTCTCCCTGGTTTAAGCAGCTCCTGAGACAACATTTCTCATCTGCTGCGAGGTCATGGGCAAATCTGGGATTCCGATGAAAGCTCTAACCCTCTCCCAGAAAAATACATGCAAACACAATCTTGTACACATTTTGAGGGGGCTTATGGGCCATCCCTGGACCTTCTATGAGTGACCACGAGCCACAAAGTCATGAGAAGGTTCTACTCCTGGGGAGGGGGGTGGTCCTCCATTTTCAGCCTCCCGTGTTGATAAGGGCTTTCCCCCATTCTTCCACACCCCCCACCAAGCTCCAAGCTCCTTGAAGACAGGACCCTGGGACTCCCCCAGCAGGCTGCATGCAGGCCAGCAGGGAGTGGGAGATGCATATGGGGCGCCATCTTGTTCCCCCCCCCCCCCAGC
>VBSM01003206.1:7033376-7087534 GCA_008086735.1 Cheirogaleus medius
GAAAAAAAAAAAATCACTATCCCACAGAGGAGAGACCATGGGACTTTTTTGCCAGTTCTGTTCCCCCTGTGAACTTCTGCTCACAAGCCTAACTTGGGTGTGAAGGCAGAATCCATTCTCCATACCTATGTGGATGGCACACAAAAAAACCCTAAGCCAGCTATTTAGTTTAAAGTGGTTCCTTATTGGTAACTAATCAGACAGACTGGCAGGAGCAAATGCAAATTTTCTCTAGAGTAATGCCCAAAAACCTAGCCCTCAAAAAATGTCTTCATACAAAGGGCCAGAGAACGTGGCTTCACAAGCCAGAAATCCCAAAATCACAAGGAAACAAACCACCATGAGACTAAGACCCGTGAAGTCTGCAGATATTTGAACAAACAGAAACAGAGTACAAAACCAAGCATGTTTAGTATGTTTTAAGAACTAAATGAAACTTTTAGGGGTAGATAACGCACACAGTGTTGGTGAATCTCAAAAACATACTTCCAAATAAAAGAAGTCAGGCCCCAAAGAGTGCATTTTGTGATATTCCACTTATGTAAAGTTGGGACAGGCAGAACCATCTGTGGTGTTGGAAGTCAGGAGAGTGGCTTCTGTGGAGAAGGCGGGTGGTGTTAGGAAGGGGCTGAGTGGGTTTCTGGGACGCTGGCCACGTTCTGTTCATTCACCTGAGCTGTGGTCATGTATTACGTTCACTTTGTGAAAATTTGTCAAGCTGTAAACCTACGATTTCTACACTTTTCTCTAAGTAAGTTATACTTCAATTTAAAAGAGGAAACGGATGAGTTAAATGGATTAGACACAGCTGAGTAGAAATTAGTGCCTTGGAGGACAGGTCTAAAGGAATTACAGTAGTCCCCCTTATCTGTGATTCCACTTTTCACAGTTCCAGTATATTCTATATAAAGCAAAGTATATATAGATTTTGGTGCTATCTGCAGTTTCAGGTATCTACTGGGGGTCTTGGAATGTATCCCCCATTAGTATGACTATACTCATATTGCAGCACAGTGAGAGACAGAGGTGCAAAAATTGGAAGAGAGGTTAAAAAACAGGGAGGATAGAGGAAAAAGGTCTAACATACATCTAATCTGAGTTCCAGAAAGAGAGAATAAGAAATCAGACAGGAGACAATATTCAATTATAATAAAACGGTTGAGAATTTTCCATAATTGATAGAAGTCACCAATCCTCAGATTCAGGAGTTCCAAGCTGAATAAATAAGCATCCATACTTAGACATATCTTAATGAAAGAACACCAAAGACAAAGAGAAGATCTTAGAAGCATCTTGAAATGAAAGAAATATTACCTACCAAGGAACAGCAACCAGAATAACAAATGACATCTCAATAACAACATACTAACGGCACTTAGTGAACACTCAGTAAATAGAAACTATCATTATTAGTGTTTGTAACAATAGCAATAGTAGTAGAAGTATTCAAATCTCAGCTCTGTTACTGAATAACCTGGAGTAAGTCATTTAACCTTTAAAAGCCTTGGTTTCCTTGTCTTTAAAATAGGGTTTTGGTAAAAATAAAATGAGATAATATAAGTAAAATATTTGGCCTGGTATCTGGCACTTAGCTGATGTTCAATTAATGTTGGCAAAATACACATCCCCTGTTGGGCCAGAGCAGGAGTGATGAGAGTCAAATTCATCCCAAATTCCTCCTGAAGGCTGCTACCCCAGAATTCTCATTTAAAGCTCCATTCAGCTTCTGCCAACAGAAAACATTTATCTGGAAAATGCCAGCCAAGGACAGACATACAAGGAAGTGCCACAAAAGAAAATTTAATGGAAACTGGTTCCACAAACTTGGTGCCAGCCCACTTCCATTTCTGGGGACAACGCCCCCATACACCCACACCCACTGTGCCCATCAGATAAAGAAACTTGCATCTAATGATCTTCCTTGCAATTACAATCTGCTTATCACTTTACAAAGCAACATGCTGTGATCACTCTGTGACCTCACAGAGACCTTGGGGAGTTAGCAGAGCAGGTTAAGGATCAGAGACTCAGAAGGATGAATGACCTGCCCTGATATATAGCACACGTACATGGCAAGCCAGACAAAGGACCCAGGGCTTCTGGTTCACCCTGCTGTCTGTCATCCGGGGCCTAGCCTTGAACTCCTGGTGGGCACCAAAGTTCTTCCCCCTAAATCTTGGAATAAATGGCTCTTTCTTATCTTACAGGTATCAGCCCAAATGTCCCCATCTCAGAGAGATCTTCCCTAACAAGTGCTTCCCAATTTCATTCTCTCCATAACTGTACCCTTTTCACGCCTAAAATAGCAGTCTCCACTATTCCTAATTACGTGCTATTTGCTGTCTATTCATGTAATGCCTTTATTCACCGGTGCATCACTGAATTCCTAGCAGAGTGCCTGGGATGTGGCAGCCATTCAATAAATGTTTGTTGAGTGAATAAATGTAGATTGAGTGAACTCATTTATAGTGTTATCTCTAATCATGTAAACAGTTACAGCATCACTTAACAGAGGTTAAAGACTAAATACTCTATTTCTTCTTCCAACCCTTCCCCACCCCACATTGAACAATGCTCACTAGACAAAAAGCACTGAATGAATAAAGGGGACACTTAATGGGCATGACCATGCATTTCTCCTGCCTGCTGCCTTTTCTCACATTCTGAGCCACTCCTGGAACAGAAGAACCAAGATCACTAAGAATTAAAAAAACTCCATCCCTAGAAGCAGTCTTTTACCTCCATGGAGTCACTCAAGACAAATTTGTTGGGCGCCTATGATGGGCTGGGTGCTTGTGCTCAGCTCTGGGTTTTCAAGAGAGATGAAGACTCTTCCCAGTGGAGACGGACGTGAAACAAGCTAAGACAATAAACTGCAACGTGGGCTGTAAGCAGGGGGAGACCACAGAGCAGGGGGAACTGAGTGAATTCCACCTGGCAGTTGCCATTGAAAAAGCTTCCTTCCGATCTACCTGTGTTTTCTGGCTCTAGGGCTTTGCTGAGTGCCATCCCGTCTCTGGGACAGGAGGGTACGAGAGAGAGGAGAAACAGGAAGGAGGTGGAAATCAAAAAAAAAAAAAAAAAAAGGAGAGAGAGAGAGAGAGAGAATGAAGAGTGCAAGGTTGGCCACACATTTGTCATTAAGTCAAAGCCGACTCCCAGTGTTTGTGTGAGGTGGAATTATCTCATTCTTTTAGCCCGGGAGTCTCTGTGATCCACCAGTCAAGTAAGTGATTGGATTTCGGCTCAACAAAACCTTAAATTACACACCTATTGTGCCCGAGCTAAGCCTAGTTTCACAGCGGTGGAGAAGGTTCTCCGGCTTCCTTGGCAGTGTTCGATCCAGCGCCTGCTCTCATCGGCGGGTTGATGAACAAGTAATAGGATTAGGGCGTCTCATCTCGAGCCGCACTGTAATCGTCATGTTGGGTGCAGGGACAAAGGCCGGGGTGACGGGTGAGGCTGCGTAGTGGAGCTGGGTCTGTGCCCCCACCAGACACAGAGGCCTCAGAGAGGACAGCGCCAAGCCCGGGAAGAGGCCCGCCAGCATTTACGAAGGGCTGACCGTGGCCGGTGACAGTGCCAGGCACCTACCCAGAAGGTGTCCATCTCATCAAACGCTCCCGAGATGCAGGAGGGGACCTGCCCAGCATCTGTTCCCCACGTGTGGATACAGGATGCCCTCCTCTCATTTTTCCATGCGGAACCAACCAGTCCCACTTTCAAGGAAGATTCTGGTAAGACTAGCTCCACCTCCAGAGAGGTCATGTGACCAAGCCAAGCCAACAGAGTCACTGACGCTCATGGTAGAACTGTCACCAGTACCGCCAGGAGACAGGTATGTTCTTTCCATGGGGCTGGTGAAAGGGCCAGACCAAGATGCAGGGAAGGAAGGAGAAAGATCATCCCCCTGGGGAGATGGCGGCAAGTTGGGTGGTGGAATTTGGAGAGGCAGGAGGGTGTTTTCTCTTTCTACCGGCACCTCTGCCTCTAGGACTGAGTGAAGCCAGGTCCACCCCTTGAATATTTCAATAAAGAAAAGCCCACAAATTCCCTTTGTGGCTCAAGATAGCTTGCTATGGATTTTCTGTCCAAACCAGTTCTCGTACATTTTACAAATGAGGAATCAAGGTTCACAGAGAGCAGCCCACTTACCCAAGGTCACAGGGCCAGTGAGGTCACAGGGAGAGTTGGGATTCAAGCCCTTTTTATTCCAAGCCCAGTGTGCTTTCTCATACAGTGTCCCTTCCCACCAGACCACCATGAGCCATGGCATGGCAGGGTCTGGAGACTGATTCCACAAGGGAAGAAAAAACCAGCAGCCTGGGAGGCTCTGAGCACATTTAGAGCTAGAAAAGTAAAGACACATTTTTCCTTTCTGTCAAAACCCTGTCTGGCTGTAGTTCACATTCTTTCTCACTCTGTGGCCAGAGTGGGCAGAGGTTAGGCACAGTGAAAATATCGAGGTCTTTGGAGACAGCAGACCTGAGTTCAAATTCTGACTCACTCAGTTATTCCAGCTGTGTGATTTTGGACAAGTTCCTTATCCTCTCTGAACATCAATTCTCTCATCCAATGTGGAAATAAGGTTACCTCCCCCAGGGCAATATTAAGGATTAATCAGAAAGTGCATGTGTGTCAATCATGATTTTTAACTGTAAGAACAGAAAATCCCATGTCCTGCAACTTAAACAAAGAGGTATATATTTTTCTCAAATAACAAGATGCCAGGAGTAGGCAGCTTCAGGGGTGGCTCAGTGGCTCTGCCATCAATGTGGCTGTCCCTTTATGGTTGCAAGGTGACTGCAGCGGCCCTAAGCGCAGAACCCTATGTGTAAAGGGCTTCCACTCCCACATCCCTGTCCTTTTGTAAAAGAGCACCCAGCACACTTTCCCCTACATCTCATTGGCCAGAACTGGATCACATGACTGCCACTAGCTGCAAAGGATGCTGGGAAGCCAAGTCAGCCATGCTTTAATCTCTGATCTTCCATTAACAGGAATGAAGAGGATAATCTCCAGGGAGATTAACCAGCAGCAGTTGCCAGATTATATAAGCACTCTGGACAGAATCTGGCACATATATTAGAAAATACTCAGTACCTGGAAGTGCTATTATTATTGCACTAAACGTTCTGCCATTCATACGGAAGGTGGCTTTTCCAGCACACTGCCCCTCCCTGTGCTGAGCTTCCAGGAGATGCAGAGCCCTCGGGCTTCCGGCTCCACTCCCACCTGGCCACACCAGGAAGAGCCAGCTAGTCGGTCCCAGGAGGATGCTGGGTAGTGGACTGACTGTTTTCTCCCTCGCTGCAGAAGCGGCAATGACAGCAGTCTGTGGAGACAGATCTGAAGGAGACAACAGAGAAGAGATCTGAAGCCAAACATTCCCATGGAAAGCAGATGTGGGAAGTCAAGTGCAACAGGAGAACAGCTCAGTGGTTGCGAAAGCCTTGGTGGAGCTGTCAGCCTCACGGTTGTTTTGAGCCATGATTCACAGCCTGCTGCTTCTACAGTGCAAGCCCCGGCCCTTCCCAGCCCTCACTTCCCACCAGCCTCTTCCCTCGTTTACAGGAGAGAGGGCAGCTGCATCTGACCCACCCACAAAAGGACAAGAGGACACAACACAAAAGGGAGTGCTTCTTTCTGGAAATATATAAGATAGTGTCCTGGCCTCATCTCCTAGTCACTCCATGCTCACCAAGTCCCCAGTAACTGGGACTTCCATTCATTAATAGTCAATCATTTATCTAACATATAGTTTCGAGCGCTTGCTTGTGTCGGCTTCATGCTAAGTGCTGAGGCTACAAAGCAGTGACCACACATGAGGCTTCCAAACAACTTTCCTCACCTTTGCATGAGACGTGTCCCCAAACCTCTCAGGGATGTTACCTGGGACATTTCCAACATCCCGACTCCTCCCCTTCAATGCACACTCACACCATCCCAATTGCATACATTACCTTGAGTGTATCTCCAACCCTCCACTTCACTCCCACGAGGACGGCTACAATCAAAGTGGAAGAACTGAAACCCTTGCACATTGCTGGGAAGAAAGGAAAATGGCGTAGCTGCTTTGAAAACAGTCTGGAAGTTACTCAAAATGTTGAACATAGAGCTATCCTATGACCCAGCAGTTCCACCGCTAGGCATCTACCCTAGAGAACTGAAAACATGTTCATGCAAAAACTTTCACACAGATGCTAATAGCAATATTGTTCATAGTAGCCAAAGTGTGGAAACAATCTAAATGTGTGTGGACTGAAGATTGGAGAATCAAAACGGGTTGTATCCACACACGGACTATTACTGAGCCACAGAAAGGGAGGAAGTACTGAGCATGCTACTATATTGACGAACTTGAAAAATGTTATGCTAAGTCCAAGAAGCCAGTCGCAAAAGACAACATATTTTAAGATTCTGCTTATCTAAAGTGTCCAGAATAGACAAACCCATAGAGACAGAAAGCAGATTCGTGGTTGCCAGAGGCTAAGGGGTGGGGGAATAAAAGAATGATCACTAATGGAGATGGCATTTCTTTCTGGGGTGATGAAAATTCTTTCTAGAGTGACAGAAATAGGCAGTGGCGATGGCTGAACAACTTTGTAAATACACTAAAAACCAAGTATACTTTAAAGGGGTAGATTTTGTGACATGTGAACTATATCTCAAAAAAAGAATCAAAAAAAAAAAAAAAAAACCCTCCCCATCCCTCTGCCATTCGAAACAAGCATGTAGCTGGAGAAGCAGGGGCTGACTCGTTTGCTTCCTGACTCCCCTGGCAGCAGCCCAGACTACGAGTGCCTTGGGAAGACGGGTGCTGCGTGCTAACTCCCTGCTGTCCCCCTGCAGGGACACCCTGACAGGCAGGGCTGGGGAGGGGCCACCTGCCAAGGACTTGCTGCTGGCAGCCAACGCCTTCCCCTCCACTCTACTCTGCCCCGAGTTCATTGCCTGACAAGGGAGCCACGTTGGACACCGGGCATGTCCTTGGGAAGGACACTGGACTGGAGGCCTCAGCAGCGTCCTGTCACCAGCTAGCTTTGCCTGACTGTGTGATCCCCAGGGGGAGGGAAGAGGAGCCCAGAGCAGCCATCGGTGCCAGTGGAGGTGACTTTTGTCACGACCCTTGCCCCCATCAGAGCCATCACACCTGCGTGGAAGAGTCACCAAAGGGTTTAGCATCAGTCCCTTTTCGTTTTCTTTTTCTTAAATTATTCTAGTGATTCAGGCTGCAGTTAAGCAAGCAACCAGGTGGAATTTTCTTTCATGCAGAAAAACCGGGATAGAAACACCAGGGAGTCTTCAGCTGGGTCGCTTTTCTAGGAAGCCAGTTAACAAGACCCATCCTCCTAGAAGTCACTAATGCTTTTAAGTGGCATCTCGTCCCTTCCTGTTAGATGTAGCGTCTTCATTTTTTTCTTCTCCCGCTCTAGTGGGAGCTAGAGAAAAAGCCCGGTTCCCACATTCCCAAGGTTACGGGCTCAGTGCTCTGCGACAGCGTTTCGGCTCGGTCCCTCTCAGAGACGCCACGGCCCCTCGCTGCTCAACCCTCAGGCTGTGCGAGAACCTCCCTACCCTTCCCAGGCTGGGAAACCTGGCGCTGTGGGGAGGGCTGAGTAGACGGGCAATCCTAGCGACTGCCCGGTTTCCTGAGTGCAGAAGAGTCTTGGAGTGTGTCTGGCCCCAGGCTTAAGACAGGTGGGGGTCATGTCGACAGGGGTTGTTTCTGAACCTAGGAAATGACAGTGTCAAGAAGGAGCAACAGGGATCCATGGAGACCCCAAGCCCAAGCAGATGACAGTCATGGAGGCCCTGGAAGGATGTTCAGGGATTTGGGGAGGACACTACCACATGCGGGGAGACCCGAGTGAGGAAGGGCTGCAGGGAAATACCCCCCTTTTGCTGCCAAGAGACTGAACTGGGGTCACACAAACCTAGGGTTGAATAACAACTTGTCTGGTTTGGGTGATTTGGGGCAAGTGACTCAAACTCTCCTAGCCTGGCTTTACCCATTTGTAACAGAGATAAAAATAACAGGCTCTACCTCATAGGACTGTGGGGAGAATTAAGTCAATAATGCACACAGGTGCTTAAGATGGGGCCTGAGATGTGGTAAATGCTCAATAAATGACACCTGAGAAAGAATGCCACGTCGACTATTGCAAAATGACTTCAGCGTTCACCCAGGGGATCGGAGGAGAGAGGAGACGGTGGGGAAGGAAAAGGCACGTGGTCAGGAAACAGACGCCCGGTGCCCTTGGAGAATAGTGAATTGTTCAAGGAGACGAGACGTCCTTCCCGGACCCCCTCGCTACCCGCCATCAGGCTTCTGTGTGTTCAGTCCTCACCCTAGAAGCCAACAGCACGGCACCTGCCACACTGACCTCTGCCCAAGGAAGGCTCCTCCAGGCCTCCGAGTTTGTCGCCCACTTGAAGGTAGGCGACAGGGACTGGGCAGGAACTGTCTCCCTGACCCCATTCGTCCTGCGTGCAAAGGAGACTGGGCCGTATCTCTCACAAACAGCTCACTGGCTCCAATCCAAGCGGGTTCTGCCTGGCTCAGCGGGTGTGTGCCCGTGAAGTCCCACCACACGGCCTCTCGGTCTGCTCGGTGAGCAGGGGGCCGAAAGCCACGCAATGTGGCCAGCAGGCGCTGTCGGGAGCATGTGACCGGGTGGGCGAGGGGTGCCTGGGAGGTGGCAGGAGGCAGGGCTTCTCCCGACACACACACACAAAATTCTCCTGCCTCGCAATGTCCATGGCGTGAGAGACTATTTAACCAGTGAATAACTTCCCTGAAGAAATTCTTCTGAGGTGTTTCGCCATCGCCAGCTGGTAATTCTTGGCAGCTGAAGTGGCGCCCACGGCCTTGTAGGGACAGGGCATGACTTGTCCCCTCCTCTTGCCCGCGCAGCCTCCACCTTCACTGCCCGTAGTCCCCTCCCCACCCCCGGGCACCCCTGGGGCAGCTCAGTCGCGGGCAGTTTCTTCAGGTTAATACCAGACACAGGAGTGGTGGCCACGAGCCCCTTGTCAGGTGCGAGGGTCCCAGGACAAATGGCCACCAGCTGCCCACCAGCAGCACACCCTGATGCCACGCCCTGTCCCCTCCCCTGGGAGCCCCTCCCACTCCACTGCACCCAGGTGCACTTACACACAGTTTTCAAATCTGTCGCATAAATTACCACTTCTCCGTGACCTGACAGTAGCCACAGGTAATCTGGGGCTATTAGAAGGCTTGTTTACAACTCCAGTAATTCTAGGTTGTGCAAAGCCCAACAAGTTAGGTAAGCTGTTGACCTTCCCTCTGTTAATGGCATAACTTGTATTCACAAATTATATGTCATTGATCCAAAGATGCTACAGATATTTAACACACAAAGAGCAGGCCTCTTCCCTCCTCCTTCTGGGAAATTAGCTCCAAGGAAATTACTGTGAACCGTGGGCAGAAAAATTAGCACAAGTCTGTTCATGGGTGTTGTTTATGATAACAGAAACTTTAGAAGCAACCTACCTGCACAACAATAGGGAATTAGTTAAACAAACCGTGAAACATGTAGACATGGAGCTACCATAATATTGCAGGAGATGACATAGTAACGTGGGGGAAATGTTACTCATCTGTTGTTAGATGAGGGAGAAAAGGTAGGTTACAAAGCAAGAGCTACAGTTCATTCCATGAAAACATATTATATAAATATATTTACTCGAATAGCGCTTGGGAGGCAGGTGTGTGCTCTGCAGGCAGACAGACAGGTTTAGGGTTTGAATCTTCCCAGCTGTGGGACGTTGACCAACTTACATAACCTCTCTCTATGCTTCAGCGTCCTTATCTGCAAAACGCAGGAAATACCTACTTTATTGGGCTGTTGCAACAATTAAAGAAAATTACCTCTGTGAAGTGGTTAGCACTGCATGTGACATAAAATAAATATTTAATAAATGGTGACTTTTCTTTGTTATTGTTACCATGATACAGAAATGGTTACTTCTGGGTGGTAGGATTATAGGTATTTTTCTCTTGCTTTAATATTTTGTTGTTTTTGCTTGTCCACTTCATAGAGGGTGCTACTATTGCAACAACCAAAACCAAATCTTTTTAAGTGAATAAAGTTGCTGGGGAGGGAGGGAGGGAGGGGGTGGTTGCTGGCAGGCGTGTCCGTGACCTCAGCCGTGGGGGCTGAGGATGGCGGTTCTGAAAGGTCCTGCCATGCAGAAGAGAAGCACGAAGGAGCGCCAGGGCTCCTTGGAGCCGCAGCAGAAACGGGGAACATGAGGACAGCAGGAGAGACATGGCTCCAAGATTAATTCAAACTACTGTGTAATGTAGTAGGGAATGACCAGAAGCTAATGTAGGTCACAGGGTTTCAGAAAACCCAGATTTAATGGCCTTTGCCTTATCCAAGGGACTCACAAGGTCAGAGACACAGTCCCAAGGCTCCACGGGTCTGACCCGTTTGCTAATAGCGCACAAAGTGTCCTCCCCTGGGCCACCATTGTCCCATCCTCCCCACCCAGACTCAGGGCAGGCGCATGGGACACCGCCGAGTCTCCCTAGTTAGACGGGGTCCTCTGGGTCACACAGGGCACGGCAGCGGTGGCTGGGGGTGTAGAAGGGATGGAGGGGGCCCTAGCTAGTCTCCACCTGGAGCCGGATCCATCCTGGAAGGAGAGGAGGCAGATCCAGGACAGGGAGGGGCCCCTGCTGTCCTAAGAGTTCGCAGCTTCTGTGGGGAGAGGGAGGAGTGAGGCTGAGGAGCGGCACATCTGCCTTCCGGAGTCCGGTCTGGGGGGTGGGAGGACTTGCAGGCTCCATCTCGGGACAAGCGGCTCCGGCTGCAGCCGGTCAGCGTTACAGAGCCATTCTTCAGGAACGTGGACCACGCAGGCCTCCAGAACCATCTCCCTTCGTGCCACTGCTGGAAAATGAAGCATCAGATACCACTTCATACCCACTAGGAAGGCTACAATCGAAAAAGGGACAATAACAAGTGTTGGCGAGGATGTGGAGAAATTGGACCCTCACATACTGCTGGCAGGAATGAACACTGGTGCAGCCCCCTTGGAAAACAGTCTGGTGGTTTCTCAACATGCTAAACATAGAATTACCATATAACCCAGAAATTCTACTCCTAGAGATAGACACAAACGAATTGAAAACAGACACTCAAACAAGTACCTGTAACACGCATGTTCACAACAGAACTATTCATGATTACCAAAGAGTGGGAACCCCAAATGTCTACCAAGGCATGAACAGATTTTAAAAATGAGGTATATCCATATGACAGATGTTATTCACTGTAAAAAGGAAGGATATTCTAATACATGCTACAACATGCGTGAGTCTCGAAAACAGTATGCTAAATGAAAGAAGCCAGTCACAAAAGGTCACATAGTGCATGATTCCACTTATCTGAAATATCCAAAATAGTTAACTCTTTGGAGACAGAAAGCAGATTAGTGTTTGCCAGGGGCTGGGTTAGGGTAGGAGCTAGGGAGTGACTGCTTAATGTGTATGGGGTTTTCTTTTGGGGATGATAAAAATGTCTTGGAACTAGACAGAGTTGATAGTCGTACAACGTTGTGAATGCACTAAATGACACTGAATTTTAGAGTACAAAATGGTTAATTGTCTGTAAAAGAAATGGATCATAGCCAAGAAGCTTCTTCATGCCGGGCCATGTGTTTCACCCAGGTGATCTCATTGCATCCTTAGAACAGGCCTAAGAGGAAGAGCTTTATTATCCCATTTTACTGATAAGAAAACTGAGCCTCAGAGAGGTGTTACAATTTGCCCAGGGCCTCATGGCCAGAGCTCTGCTTGCAGCAGAGCAGAGAATGCCCTCACTGCACAAAGTCTGTCTCAGAATGTCCCAGAAGTTCTTCAGAATTGAGTAAGACAGCTCAGCAGGGCTCTAAGGCTGGCATTTTTCTTGGGGGCTGCAGGGTAAGGGCTGTCAGTGATTCCGCGCAGCTTTGGGTTGCGGGATTCTGGGAATGACAGCAGGCACCTGTTCAGGAAGGGACTCCCAGCATTGAGTGTGGCCCTCTGAGCATTGCCGGGGGCTTAGGGCTGGGCGGGGGCTGGAGACGGCTCTGCCCTCAGGGAACCAATCATCTTGAGTGGCAAACTGTCCTTGATCCTTCTTCCTCCATAAGAAAAGTTAATGAAACAACAAAGGACCCAGTACAGAGGTGAGCTCAGAGGAGGGTGTTCAATGAGCCCCAGACCCTGTCCTTTACACATTTCAGTTCTGACTTGGTGTCTGTCTGTTCCCAGCTGCTCAGCGTCTAGACCGTCCCCATACGCCTGCCAACTGCCTTCACACCCTGCAGTCCCTGCCATGGAAACAGCTCAGAACGAAGGCCACACGAGGAAAAAGAGCACTGGCTTTGATGCCATAGACACTGAGTTCTCTGGGTCTTTAAAAGATGGATCTTCTCCTTCCCTTTCTCTGTCTCCTTCTTCTCCATGGCTAAGATTTCCTGAGTACTTACTATGTGCCATGCACGGTCCCAAGCACTTGAACATGGATCTCCACCGCACCCTTCGGTGTAGGATGGTGGTCACAGTCATTGACTTGACAACATCCCATGTTTAATTGAAACCAGGCATGGCAATCCCATCGCCCTTGCTGTCTATAGGGTCATGAATAAGCATGGGACCCGATTCCAGCCAATGAGACGTGAAGAAAGTCTACTGGGTCTTCTGTAAGAAACGGCCCCTTCTCCTCCTCTGGACATTGTTCACCTAGATGTGACGCTGGAGGCTGCAGCCACCATCCCGCCTCGAGCCTGGGAATAAAACCGACATGGAGATGGCAGCGCAGAGAGATGGAAGGACATCACTGAGCCACTGACGACCGTGGGCTGGAAGCTTCCAGTTATGGGAGAGAAAAAAACTTCCTTATTGTTGAATTTGGCATTTGCTGCTACTTACAGTCAAAAGGTTTCTAACTGACACCGATAAATAGCACAGATGAGAGATCGGAAGTGTAGAGAGAGGTTCAACAACTGGCCTAAGATCCCACAGCTGGAGGGGCTGGGCTTTGAGCCCAGACCACATGGCCCTAGGACTCCAGCCTTCGCCATTGAGAGATGCTGCCCACCCCACGGGAGTGTCGCCAGTGCACACAAGGTGCCTAAGGCCAGTGGGGATAAAAATACCTGCTCTATAAGAATGAATCAATGAAACAACGAAGAACCCAGCACAGAGCCGGGCACAGAGGGGGGTGCCCATGAGCACAAGATCTGGCCCCCCCGAGCTTCAGTTCTATTAATGCCCATCTATTCCCAGTGCTCAGAGTGTAGACTCCCCACACTCCTGCCAACTCCTGTCTCTTGAGAGCACAGGTTTCCAAATTCTGGCCCCAGCCTTCCTACTTCAGGCAGGCCTCCAAGATTTACCCCCTGCACTCCCTCGCCCCACCCCTGCAGCCTGCTCTCCTTCCCACCTGCACTTCAGCACTTTTGAAATAATCTCTTGCTATCATCCACATGGCAGCCAGAGGGGTCTTACGAAAATTAGACTGCGACCACATCACTCCCCTGTCAAAAACACTCTCGCTTCTTCCCATGGAAGCTGGAGTAACGCCCAAACGTCCGGCCATGCCCCAGCAGCCCCTGCATGTCTGGACCCTAACTTGCTGCCACCTCCACCTGGTATCGAGCTCCTGTTCTGCACGCCACAGCGGCCACCAGCCTGTTACTTCCTCGAACCTGAAAAGCTCATTCCTGGCCTAGGGCCTTTGTCACTGCTGGTCCTTCGGTGAGAACAACGCTCTTCCCACACACTCTGGCCATATTGGCTGCTTCTCAGCAATCAGGACTCCTCAGAGTGGCCTTCCCCGGACCCATCCTATCCCAGTCCCTGTCATGACATCCGTTTATTTCTCTGCAGATGTCACATGCGTCTCTGATATATTTTCTTATTTGTTTAACTGTTTCTTTCATCATTTTCTATTGTCCCCATAGAACGTACACTCCACGAGATAGGGGACATGTCGGTTTGATTCACTGCCAGTCCTCAGCACCTGGAACAGTGCCTGGCACAGCAGGTAGGCGCCCGGTGAACCTTAGCAGAAGGGATAAAACCCATGTCCAGAAGAAGGGTTGCCGTGTTAGAAGCAGCACTCCTTGTGGGCAGCGGTGGTTACACTTGCTCTTCTCCTGACACGCCAAGAAACTTGCAGCTGTTAGAATGTGCTTTTTCTCAGATTCGCCATGGAAAGCACAGACTTTGAGCTCACGCATCAGGTCTGCCAGCTTCTCAAAATGTGACCTTGAGCAAGTCATTTAACTGCTCTCGGTGTGCCTCAGTTGTCCTAAGTGTCCAATGGGCATCATTGCCTTCATGGTGTTAGTGTGAGGAATAAGTGAAAAAAAATGCATTGGCACTCAGCGTAGTGTCTGCACACAGCAGCACCCGGTACAAAGGAGCTGCCCTTGGCCACTTGCTGTGTCAGAATGTAAGAGAAAGCAGGGCAGGGAGGAGAGAAGGAAGAGAGGACGAATGGAAAGAAGTAAGGGAGGGAGGAAGGAAGGATGGGAAGAAGTATGGAGAGGAAGGTAGCATGGAAGGGAGGGAAAGAGGGAGGAAGGGAGGGAGGAAGGAAACCCCGTGCGTGTGCATCTCAGCTGCAGGCTTGGTGTCAGCGCCCTCCCTGCCTGTGGGTCACCCAGAACACCATTCCAAGATGGCTCCTGCCCGAGGAAGGAGCACGCAGGGCGGTCTGGGTAGACATCTGCCTAAGCCCTTCCTCAGTTCCAGGGGATTCCGTAATAGGCTCCGGCTGTGCTGGTGCCCGGAAAATGGCACCTCCCCCAGACTTAATCTAGGAGTGAGCTTTGGGAACCAGGGGGGCGTGTGGAAATCCACTCTGGGTCAGAGAACCTCCACGTCCCCAAAGCCCTTACCACTGTGGCAGCCGCTGCCAGAGAAATGCTTCATGCCAGGATGAGTTGGGTCTTAATAGCTGCTAATTGGTCATAAGGCGAACGGGGGAAAGGTATTAACGAGCAAACCATTTGGCTCCAAGTGAATGGACCATAACCCAGAAGGATTTTATCGGTCTATCTCTGCTTTTTAAGAGTTTTCATTAAAGGAGTGTCTTGGTACTAAAATGGTCCACTGGGATCGGGCTTTGTGATAATGGGGGGAATATCTGAGGATTACAGGATTCAAACGCTGGCAGTCCACCCCTCCCCCATCTTCCTGTCCTCCTGCGGAGCTTGGGGCCCCTCCAAGGTCCAAGATGACCCCACCTGCCCATGCTGTCTCAGGCTCTTCCTACCCACCTCCCTGGCCTGCCAGGAGGAATTATCCCCACTTTAACAAAGGAAGCCACCCTCGTTTCTAGGCGGACTTTACCCCAAATGGTCAGAGAATACGGGTGATCTCTGTAGCTGAGAATTACCACACCTAGCATGCATGGATTAACCATTTTCTTTTCTCTCCCCTTTTTAATGGATTTTTTACAGACATATCTACTCATTAAAATTCATACAATACAGAAAAATACGAAGTAGGAAGTGAAATATACTCTCCCCCATAATCTTACCCCTCAGAAATAACCACCATTAACATTTTGACATATAGCCTTCCAGATGGATGGATGAATAAATCTTACTTTCTATAGTAAGTATTTCAGGAGTTAATGTAAGGAATATCCAAGCACAAACCACCTAGTGTAAGAAATAAAACGTGATAGACAAAATTGAAAGCCCCTGCGTTCCTCCTTGGATCATCCCCTCCTTCCCTCCCCAAAAGTAACCTACATCCAGAAGTTGTCATTTCTATACCCCTCTTATACTTCCACCACATTTATCTGTATCCATAAACAAAACATTTCACATGTTACCCTTGACAGAAGTAGTATCATAGTGCGTGTAGCCTTCTGCAACCTGCTTTTCCCCATCAACATTGTTTCTAGATTTTCCCCACGTTGTTAGATTGCAGCACTATTTCATTCATTTTAACACTGTGTCATATTTCACCGTCATTATACCACAATTTGTTTATCCATTCTCTTACTGAGAAATATTGTGGTTGTTTTGAATTTTTCACCTTACAAAAGTGCTGCAGTGAACATTCCTGTACCCATCTCCTTGAATACGTATGCAGAAGTTTCTCTGGCACACAGAGCTACAGACGGAATGTCTGTGTCACAGTGTGAGTAGCTTCAACTTTACTAAACGTTGCCAAATTGTCCTCCAAAACGGCTGTGCTCATTTGTATTCCCACCATTGAATATAAGTTGGTACAATCACTTCAGAGAACAATTTCACAATATCCATCAGCGCGTGAAAGTTTCTCTTGCTGCACAGGCTCACCAACACAGTGTCGTTAGACGTTCAAATGTTTGCCAGTATATTGGGTGTGAACTGATATTTCATGGTTGTTTTAAGTGTATTTTCATAATTACTAATGAGACTGAGCACTTTTCATGTTTACTAGCCTTTCCAGTTTGCTCTTCTGCGAACTGCCTGTTCATTCCCTTTACCCAATTTCAACACATAGGTAGGTAGATAGATAGGTAGATGTAAATAGTTCTCAAAGCAATTTACAAAATAGTATAGCAGAAAATATTTCCTGACATATAATAAACATATATAGTCCATATTCTACATAATCTCCAACACGCTTCTTTTACTGTTACTATAGCTTGCATATCTTACCAGACTAGTACTTTTTCATTTGTTTTGCAATTGTGTTTTATATATATATATAAACACACACTCTGATTTATTATCCATCCCTCTATTGATGGATATTTAGATTATTCTTATTTTTCCATTATATATAGTGAATATTTTGTAGCAATATATTTATTTATAATCACAACTGTTCCTAATTATCAATGAATTGTAAGTAGTGATATATAACACAGAGAAAAATAGAATGCAATTTTAAAAACCAAATAAATTCAACATTCAATTTCTTCTAGACTTAATTTCTCTTCTTCTTCTTCTTCTTCTTCTTCTTCTTCTTCTTCTTGTTTTTTAAACAATTCAAAAAGAACCCTGAGAATAAACACTTTGGAAATATGTTTGGTGGATCTGCTAAAGCTAAACATGTTTTAACCCAGCAATTCCATTCCTGCGTATACATCCAACAAAAATAAACTTATGTACCCATGAAAAGACATGTATGAGAATGTTAACATCTTTATTCATGTTGTATTATATATTTGAAAAGCATTAAGAAAGTAGATTTTGAATGTTCTCACCACAAAAGGAACAAAAATGGTAAGTATATGAAGTAATGGATATGTTAATTAGTGTGATACAGTCATTCCACCATGTGTGCATGTGTGTGTGTGTATATGTTGTACACCATAAATACATACAGTTTTTATTTGTCAATTAAAAATAAAAATAAGTTTTTTTAAAAAAAAGCATAAGTGCAATAAAAGGGTTTTTTTTCTGAAAGAAACAATCTTGTCATTTTAACTTTCTGCTTATTTGGGTTCTGCTCAAGTGAAAGGAAGGAAACTGATTTTATTGAGATCTTGCTAAGTGCTAACGACTGGGCTAAGCATTTAATAATTTTTATAACTACCCCGATGATGAAGGCATGATAGCTCCTTTGTTCACAGATGAGGAAACTGAAGCAGGAAAAGTTTGGGTAACTAGTCTAAGCTCATGAAACCATTCAGACTCTATCAGTAACCATTTGAATTGTAACTGTAGTAGCTGACATTTACCAGGCACACTATGGGCCAGGCATTATTCTAGATGATTTGCCTGTGTTATATCACGTTATCTGCATAAGGATCCCATGGGACAGGCAACATTATTGTCCCCATTTTACAGGCAAGGAAACTGCAGCACAGCAGGTCACTTCCTCCCGCTCACATAGCCAACAAATGGAGGAACCACGATTTTCTCATTTCTCTAGGACACAAGACCCAGTTCTGACTCTTGTCCCCCAAGACAGTGTGTGCAATGGCTCTCCTGCCACATGTCACTGGGGATGCTGCATTTCAGTAATCTGGACAAGCGTTGGCTTTGCTTCAGGATCTCCTGGTGGAGGCTTGTGTTTGTTTGTTGACTTGTTTTCACACTCACACATCTGCTTAGAAAGTTGGAAAACAGAGCCATGAAGCATCCAGCCCAAACATTCCAAGACAAATTAGCAGGCAGGTCTCCCCAAGGCAGAGGGGCTCAGGCAGGGGAGAGGGAGGGGCGATGACAGGAGGGTTCCCTTTGTCCCCCCATGCATGGAACCAGGCCTCACCGTCCCAGACCCCAGGGCCCCCGGCACTAGTAATAAACTAGCAGCAAAAGGCTGGTGCCAACATGTCTTTGCAGAGTTGGAATCACCTCAGGACCATATTTTAATGGGAAATACAGCTTGACAGAGATAAACTTCAGGGGTTTATGAAGAAATGATGGGCTACGTCAACAAAACCCCTTAGCCATGCCAGACAAGGATGAAGGGACAAGGAGGAGTTGAGAAAGGAGGGAAGACCCCTGACCCAGCCCCAGCTTGCTGTCCAGCATAGGTCTGGCTGGTGCCACCAGTCCTCCTGTTAGACAGCCAGCCAGCCCTCCGCAGGGCTCCACCTCAGCACACACCCCACCTGCTGCCAGCTGACAAGTCATTTCCCCAGAGGGAGGCAAAACCCCCAGGGGCGAACATCCACAGCCCTTAGATCTGCCCCTCAGAAAGCAGAGTAAGCCACAAGGCACAAGGCCCTGCTCCCATCTCAGCAAGGTGAGTAGTTTCCCCCAGGGGCCTTGGGGAGAAGAATTCAGGCCGAGAGGAGAAAGAAGCAGGACCCATGCAGCCACAGGGACCCTGGGCTCATGAACAAAGAGCAGAAATAATAAGCTCAGCCACCAAGATTCAGGAGCATACTATGTTCCAGGCCCTTTCCAACACATCACACCAACCCCTTCAATGACCCTACAAGGGATGGATGTTAGCCCCATTTGACAGACGGGCAAACTGAGGCTCAAAATTGGTTAAGTAGTCATTTGCCCAAAATCTTGGCCTGGCTGACTCTAAAGTCCCTCATCATCAAGCCCACAGACAGGGGAAGAAGGAAGAAATGAAAGAGGAGGTAGGAGAAGCAGGTACGTTGACGCCATGCTTTGTATACAGTAAGCACTCATTGAGTATTGACTACTACTACTCTGAGGGTTAACATGACAATATATACCAGGGAGAGTTCAGACTCCTGATCCTTTCCTGGGGAGAGGGGCATTCTGAGCCAACGCTGCCTGGGGTCTCTCCCGGCCTGCACCAGTGGCATTTCTAGGAAACAATGCACACTCACTCAGCCTTCCCCGAGGTGACACACCAGGGAGGAGTCACACTGCTCTGAGAGGCCATTGCCAAAGTGGCGCAGGGGTGAGACGCTTGGGGTTTGGACCCAGCTGTGCCGATGCCTGCAGAGGCTGAGAATCCCGAAACGTGGAAGAAATGGGTTCTGCAGGCCAGTTCAGCTCGAGAAGGGGACGTTTTTTGTGACTAGGGAGTTAATAGCACTGCCTGGAAGGGCATCAGGAATAGGCCCTGGGGATTCCAGTGCTGTTAACTGATTATTAAGAAGAAGCAGGGTCATCGAAAGCCTCCATTTGTACACACCCATCCCAGCCCCCTTTGGCGGCAGGGGGTGTCCTTCAGTGGCTGTACTGGAAGGGCCAGCCACAACTCCTGCTTGGCGCCCAGCCCCAGGCCTGAGTGGGCCATGCATGGTGGCAGCCTGGAGTCCCTATCGAGAAAGACTTTGCTCCAGTCCCCAGAGGCCTGCACCTGGAGAAACCACCAGACTCTTCCCTGGAGGTGAAAACCGGCTTTGCAATTCCTCCAATGTAAAGAAGGAAGCCCTTTTGGGGACATGATTGGGAAAGAATTCTGAGAATACAAAAGAAAAGCAGGCTTCTTCTCAGAACAGAGCTGGCAGAATTGTTAACAGTTGGCACTTCCAAGTAATTATTTACACACAGCAAGGTCATTTATAATCACACGATCACACCTATCTGTTTGCGGGGTGATTTTAAGTTCAGAGCAGGTGGAGTCTGGACCCTGATTATATTAGCTCTGGACCCTGATTATATTAGCTCTGTAGGCTGGACATGTGGCCTTAATGACCCTCAGCCACCTCGACTTCTCCCATAAACCACCCGCCCTCTGTTTCACCCTCTCAGTGACGTGTAATATCAATCATCAAGCTGCCCACGCAAGAACTCTGGGTTATGAAAGATTCACTCTCCATAGTGGATTGATGGCCAAAATGGCCCAAATTTCTCGACTTCCCTGTACCCATTCCTTTGGCCCCACCAAGAGGTGGAGTCCATTTCCCTGTTCCTTGAATCTGGGCTGGCCATGGGACTGGTTTTGGTCAATAGCATGTGGCTAAGTGCCAGGTCCCACTCTTTTTGCATTTCAGCTCACTCTTTTGCACCTCTGCATTTCCATGAGAGTGTGTCCGGGCTGGCCTCCCGCAGGATGGGACAAGTGGAGCAGTGCCATGTCTACCTGACACCTCAGACTTGTGCACGAGCCATGCAAGATGAGCAAAGCTACCTGCTGGCCCATGGCTGAACACGGACCAGCAAGTAAGCCCCTCCAGTGAGCTCAGAGCAGCAGACCCACCTGGCCAACCCATAGGCTCGTGATCACAAATAAGTGTTACATGCCACTGAGGGTTTCCATGGTTGTTATGCAGAATCGCTGTGGCCACAGACAGCTGATGCATCCCAACATACTCAATCAATCACCAAATTGACCCACAGTTATTGAAAGGCCAATGCTGGAGCCAGACCTCCTGGTTTCAAATCCATCTCCACCCCTGCCTAGCTGTGTGACCTGGGGCGAGTTACTTCTGGTGCCTCCATTTCTTTATCCAGAATGGGGATTGATGGTAGAAGAACTTACAATAAGAGTTGTTGTGATGATTAAATGAGTAAATAGTATATAAGATGTGAAGAACAGCACCTCGTGCATAGGTAATGCTGTATAAATATTTGCCATTAACATGCTATCTGCTAAATATATTATGGATCCATTTTCCTCTATCCTCCACAGACATCCAGGAAATTTTGGGGATGCTTTTCCACCCTCATCTTAGAGCCATTAATCCCCTCTCCATAATGAAGCCAGGGGGATCTTTCCAAAGTGCAGACTCCAAGGGTGTCACACTCTGATTAGATCCTTCACTGGCGCCCTATTGCCCTCGCAATAAACTCCCCAGATGATTAGAGAGCCCTGCCTGCACTGGCCTCTGTTCATTCTCCAGCCTCCTCTCCCCCAGTGCCTACTTGTCCACCATCATCAGTGATACCAAGAGGGACCACAGCCACCACAGCCAGCACTTTCTCTACACCAGGCCCATGCCAAGCACATCGCTTGCATTGTATCTTTGCATCCTCACGACCACCTTGCAAGATAGACATTGTAGCCCCCATTTTACAGGTTAGGAAACCAAGGTGCAACTTGCCCAGGGTCACCCACCTCATAAGCAGCAGAGAAAGGATTCAAAGTCCACTCTTACTTTCCTGCCTCCAAAATGAGCAGGGCTGCTCTGGGGCAGCAATGCCTCCAGAGATGTTAGAAACTCTTGAAGCAAACTTCCTTTCTGCTCTGCCTCTGGCCCCAGGCCCAAGCCCTACTTGGGCCTCACTCCAGAAGGCAGAGGAGGGTGAAGAAACATCCTTGTCATGGTTGTGAATTTTCATTCCATGAAGTGCAAGGAAGTTGGCAGGTCAGTGAACACCCACAAAGAGCAGCAGCCTGGCTAGAAATGGCAACACCTTGCTGACCCAAACAACCCAAGCCCCGGGCTGTCCTGTGACTTCTTCTGTGTGCCGTGTAGCCTGACACATAATCCATGTTCAGTGTTGCAGGTAACATAGTCAGTTAAGGCAATGTGTACATGGAGCTTACCATGTGCCAGGCAACCTTCTTAAGCCTATTACATAGATTTAATTGTCAGTTGACAATTAACTTAATTGTCAGTTGACAATTGACAATTCACACTGGCAATGACCCCGGGAGGTAGGTATTATCATTGTCCCTATTTTGCAGATGAGAAACTGAGGGTCAGAAATGTTGGAACATTTGCTTGGAGCCAGATTCAAACCCAGGAAGTCTGGCTCTAGAATCTGCGCTCTGAACCACTACCTCACACTGCTCTGCAGAGAACCAAAGACAAGTTCTTCAAGAAGAGCTCCTTTGAGAAGCCCACCGAGAGGCTCCCGAGGAGAACAAAAGTCCCCAAGCCTGGAGAGGAGTCACATGAAAGGATCAAAAAGCAAAGGCTCAGTCTGAGCAGGTTACTACAGGTCATCAGAATCCACTTCCCCTCCACTCCCAGACACGCGGGGGACTGTAATTCCTTGTCTCTGTGACTAGTCACGGCCAGTGAGACAGAAGCAGGCTCAGCTCTCCAGCTCTCTCTTCCCCAGACACACAAAAGACTCTGGAAGCCTTGTGTGGACATGGCAGTGGCCTAAGACGGAGGAGACTGATGACCTGAGTGACAGAGAAGGGAGTAGTGTCCACCCTCCCCTCCCCCACTTCTGCACCAGGCTGTGTTGGGTGTGAAGGGCATGTGAGTAATAAACCTTTGCATGAAGCCAATGACATACGACATTTGGGACTCTTTGTTAGCACATTATAACCCAGCTTCCCCTGACTGGTACGAGTGGGTCAGTCATGTGAGAAAAGAGGCAATTTCAGGTCTCTGACACTCTGGCAATTACACGCGGTGGGTGGTGAGAAGGGATGATTCTCAGAAACTGCAGAGTATTTTCCTTACATTTCAATGAGAATAGTATGTTTTTTCCACAAATGAGCAAACAGATCTTTTCTATCTGACCAGAACACAATTCGAATTAAAATCAGAGACAAAACTTAGCTGCAGGAACATCAAAACATGATCCTTCATCTGACAAGCTTGCAGTAGACATTCCCTACTGCTTCCGTGGTCACTAACACCTGAGACGGGTGTTGGCTGTGATGTTCTGTTCAAATGCAGAGTTGATCTGGCTGGGACAGGAAAACCTCCTCCCTCCTGCTCCACCACCACCCCTGTGGCAGGCAGGACCACTGTCTGACCACAATCTGGCTGTGCCTTTCAAAAACTAACACATTCTGAGATCTACTAATATCAGCTTGGAGATATGTTTCAGTGCTTAACCATCTTGGCTGGGGAGGGAGGCCATGAGTCTTCTCTGCCTATCATCTGTTCGCCCAAGATCTCCCTGCATCCTACTACCAGCCAGGCTAGACCTACGAGCCTCTGCTTCTCCACCATAGCCAGGGGCTCTGAGCTCTGGTACCCAATAGGGGGGCCACTGTAGGAAAACGTTGTCCATTGCAGAACCACACATACATGGGAAATAAGGCCTGGAAGCTTGTGGAAGCAGAGGGGAAGACATATTTTGGTTTAATTTAGGTTTACTGAGATTCTGGCCAGTGTTAGGCCATCCATCCTTTGTTAATTTGGTCCCAAGTAGCTGAACCCCAAGGAACCAACTGATTCCCAAGGCTGCACATACAGAAGGAAGGAGACAAAGAGAGACATCTCCTAAAACATGCCATCTATGGAGAAGCAATGCATAGACTCCTCATCTACTTCCCTCTCTGTTCTTGATTTTTGTGGCCAGGGAAACATCTGCCTAAATCTGAGCATCAAGAGAGGACAGCCAGTGTGATCAACTTGTGTGTTCCCGACAGTGTCCTGTGCACAGGGGCTGGGACACCTTCCAGAATCCACGCACTGTGAGTCACAGTGCAGGTCGGTGCCCATCCTTCACAGGGCAGGGAGGCAGCAGACACGGCCACACTCCGGACACCTTGGTCCCACATGGGAGTCTTTGGTTAATGACGGGCTCCCCTCCAGCCTTGGCTCACCAGGTCCCCAGCCCCCACGTGCTACCTGGGCATGAAAATGGAGGCTCGGTTCATCCCATCCCGAGAGTGAAATGAGGCTGCGACAGAGGCAACAAGGGAAGGCTGGGACTAAACCACAGTCCCCGGGTAGCAGACGCATGGAGGTCAGCCTGACTCCCACGCTGTTCTGCCTTCCTCAGGACAACTGTTTTCAAGGACAATATGGCACCTAAATCTTCATTTAACCAATATTTATTGGACACTCGCTATCGGTCCTACCTAGGCTCATTAGGGTGGCCGATGTTCGTCAAAGAATCGTGTGGACGAGATAAATATATAGTTAAAATCCAACATTAGTGCTATGAATAAACAAAGAATGTGCTGCAATTAAAAAACTTTTTTAAATGAGATACAGCTTTGAGGGGTGGGGGATTGGTCTAAAGGAAGGCCAATCTGAGAAAGTTACATTTAGGAGAAAGCCAGGCCCAACTGGACTGAAGAGTGTGTTAGGCAGAAGAACCAGCTTGCTTGAAGGTTCTGAGACCAGAAACAACCTGAGAGTTTACAGCAAGGATGAGAAGACCACTGTGGCCAAACAACTTGGTGAGTTGGCAGGGAGTGGGGTGGGGAGCCTGTGGTCTTGGGGCCACATGTGGTCTTCTGGATCCTTGAGCACAGCCTTTTGATGGAATCCAAATTTTACAGAGCAAATCCTTTTAAGAAGTCTAAACTGTAGCCACTGTGGCCCAAAGCAGAGCAGGCGGCCCCAGAACCTCACGTTGACCTCAAGGGAAGCCAGTTTGGCTGCCCAAGCAAATATGTTTCTCAGGGGTTTATTCTGTTTACTCCTCACAGGTCACATATGTTGAACACTTACTAGAGTCGGGGCACGAGAATACAAGAGTGAGAATATAAGAATACAAGAGTTATACACAGCTCCTGCCTGCAAGGAGCAGCTCACCTAGTGGTAGAAACTATCCGAAAGTCAGGTGATGAGGATATAGTACAGGAAGTGCAACCAAGAGATGAAGAAGCCCAGAAGGTCATGGATGCTTCCTAGAAGCAGAAACACTTGAGCTGAGTCTTAAAACACCTTTTGGAATTTGTTAAGAGGAAGAAAAGCCATTCCAGGGAGAGAGTCCAAGGTATCAATTAGCAACAACACTGTCACTCTGATCTGGGTTCTCAGTCTGTCACACGGTAGAATCTCTTGGGAAGCTTTGAAGATTTGGAATATGCAGACTTTACCCCCTGCAGGTTCTGGTTTAATGGGCCTGGGGTGGGGCCCGGGGTGATTCTAAAATGCAGCAGGTTGGAGAGCCCTGCTCCAGTTAATCCTAATTGCAATCAGAACCTTGGAAGAAAACATTATTCATTTGTCACCTAAGAGGCCTTTCCATTTTGCCAACAGGATGCTTGGGATCTGTCCCCCAAAGCTCAGAGCAGCCATGAGGACCTCAGAACAATGTAATTGCCCCAGAGACTTCAGGCTGGACAAGAAAGGAGCTTATCCAGCAGTCCCATCAGCCATGACAAAGGCTTCCTGGCTGGGGCAGTGGACGGTGAGGACAGCCCAAGGCAAAGAAGTGGGGCTGGGGGTAGCAGGAGCAGATGCAGAGGAGCCCCTGATGTGCCAGGGCCCAGGCCAGCACTGGCCTTCCAGGGTTCAGCGGCCCCACCTGAAAATTAGGTGCAGACACCAATTCCCCAACTTCGGATATTCAAGTTCCAGCTTCATGATTTTGTCCTATCCACGCAGTATTCCCTCCTTACTATTTCTCCTTTCTTCATTAAATGTATTTCAAAAGGAAACTCTGTAGCAAGGGGATGTTTGGAAATGGAAAGCCACTATCCTTTGTCCTACATAGAAGGCAGCTATAGAGTAAATTTAATTTTTTAAAATAATGTCATTAAAGTCTGGTTAGATGCCACTGTGTACCAAAGCCTCTGTGCCTGAAGCCTGTTCTTTATTTTTGTTTTTATTGTGGTCAAATATACATAACACAAAATTTACCATTTTAACCATTTTTAAGTGTACAGTCCAGGCACACTAAGTCCATTCACGTTGTTGCAGCATCATATCACCACCATCCAACACCTCTAGAACTTTTTCATCTTCTCAAACCGGAACTCCATACCCATCAAACACGAACCCCCCATTCCCCTATCCTGACAGCAACCGCCACCCCCGGCAACCTCCCTGCCACCTTCTGTCCTTATGATCTCTTTCTTTTAAAGAGAGATTAAGAAGAGTAGGAGAGATGTTAAAGGCATATTAGCACCAAACTGAAACTCTCATTTTGACTTAGTTCTTATTGAAAGAGAGTAGAAAAGTTTACTGTATGAAACTCAATGTAACAGTGATACCCAATGCCTCTCCGAACATGGCCTAAACCCTGGGTATTCAACCTGCAGGTTGCAAACACCCACAGGTGATCCTACATTTCTCTTCTGGATCTATGGTCTTGTAGCAAACGTGATAAAATCTGAATCTAACAGGTGAGACCTCACTATGGCCATAATTTTATTTAATCCCCCCCAACAGTGCTGGGAGATAGGAATCTTTCCTATTTGAATGAGGAGGGAATTATACAGCTCAGCAAGACAACAACTTAGCCACGATGACACAGTTAGCCCGTTCCAGGGCTTATGAATCCACCAGCATCCTCTACTCTTTCCATCCACCATACTGATCTCCCCAGGCAAGACCCAGGAGAAGCAAAGCCAGAGAACGTGGGGAATGACAGGGACCCTTAACACAGAGGCTGTTCCGTGGCTCTGTAAACACAGCCCACACTTCTAACAAGTCAATCAAAATAAATCAGAATGGCGCATGCCTGGGGAACGCTGTTCCTGGTACATAAATGGCACTGTCGCTGTCTAGCTGTGGAGCCACCAAGCTGGTCCCTTAATGAATGCACACATGAGACACTGGCCACCCGAGGATGTGCCCCTCTGTACATCCCTGGGGGCCCGCCCAGCTCCTTTCCAACCTGCGCAAATGGCTGTGCATACTCACTCCACATTTGGGCACTTCTGCCCCTGTAGGATTCTGATGCAAATGGGTTTGACATGCGCACAGAGCATCTCCCTCCCAGCTGAGCTCCCCTGTTTGCTGGTGGGTTTGAAGCATCCTCCCCGGACTGCTCACCTTCATATCGTGGGTTTGTTTAAATAACAGTCAGGTAGAGACCTTAGTTAAATACCTTCTGAGATGCCAAGATTGGAAGCATTTCCCTCCACCGCACCCCACCCCTGGCAGCCCATGCTGTGTTTGCAGTGGCTTCCAGATCAGCTCTCTGGCTGGTCTCCATTTATTTGTGAGGCTGGGCTGGATCCATATGAATACAGCTCGCACATTAGCAGGAGTCTCATGCATTTCCAGGCTGAGGGATGCAGCCAAGTACCTGGCCTGACCCCTCAGCTGCCTGCATTTGCTTTTTCACCAATGCCCCTCCCCCAACGAGAGGCAGATTGTATGCACTGGCCTCAGAGACGTCACACTCACAGATAATTCACAGCAGAGTTTTACCATTTTCTTATTTTAAAAAATCGATCATTGCCTTCTATCTTCTTTTTAGGGAGAGCTTTCCTTACTCTAATGAAACTGACTTTATAAAAATGAATCTACGATCTAGGATTTGCTCAAAATGAGCTCACCGCCAGGTGTGCAGAGAAGAAGTACTCACCGTCAACCTGTCAGGAGATCACAAGTGGATGGATGTGGCCCTCGGGAGAGACAACCAGGAATCAGGCCCCAGTGTGAAGGCTCAGGGTGCCTGGCACGCAGCAATCTCCTGCAGGTGTCTGGGGATTGGGGAGAGCCCCCTTTGCACACATCTCCAGGGGCAGCGAGCTGGGATCCTGGGGTTGCACAGACCTGAGTCCAAGCCAGAGTCCCCCGTCTTGGGCCAGTTTCCTCAGCTAGGTGTGAGGATTAAAAGAGAACCCATGCAAAATGCAAATCAAAAGCACAATGAGATATCACTTAACTCCAGAGAGAATGGCTTTTATCAAAAAGTCCCAAAACAATAAATGTTGGCATGGATGTGGAGAGATAGGAACCCACATACACTGCTGGTGGGACTGCAAACTAGTACAACCTCTGTGGAAAGTAATATGGAGATACCTCAAAGAGATACAAGTAGATCTAGCATTGGATCCAGCAATCCCATTACTGGGCATCTACCCAAAGGAACAAAAGACATTCTATAAAAAAGACATCTGCACTCGAATGTTTATAGCAGCACAATTCACAATTGCAAAGATGTGGAAACAATCCAAGTGCCCATCAACACATGAGTGGATTAATACAATGTGGTATATGTATACCGTGGAGCTCTACTCAGCCACGAAAAACAATGGTGATCTAGCACCTCTTGTATTATCCTGGATGGAGCTGGAGCCCATTCTACTAAGTGAAGTATCCCAAGAATGGGAAAACAAGTACCACATGTACTCACCATCAAATTGCTATTAACTGATCAACACTTACGTGCACATATATAATAGTAACATTCATCATGTGTCGGGCAGATGGGAGGGGGGGAGGGGTATAGTCACACCTAATGGGAGCGGTGCACACCATCTAGCGGATGGTCCTGCTTGAAGCTCTGACTTGTGTGGGGCAAAGGCAATATATGCAACCTAAACATTTGTACCCCCTAATATGCTGAAATTAAAAAAGAAACAGAATCCATGCAAAGTTCCTGGCACACAGTAATTGCTGGGTACTATGGCAGCCACTGTTGGTTGCCTTCCCCCCATCCCTGCTACCTTTTCTTGCTTGCTAAGAGTTTCTGATTGTGCTAAGGGTGGCTGTGTGCCCAGTGCTCAGCCCACCAGGCAGGCTGGCTGCTGGAGAGTTACTTCCCAGCCTGCCCTGCAGCTAGACATGGCCATGGGACCTGGAGTTGACCAATGACACCTTGGAGAAAGTGTGCTGGCTGCTTGCAGAAAAACTCTTTCTCACTCCACCCCTTCTCTTCCTACCTGTAACCTGGAAGCCATTTTATGACCACTCTTCAACAGTCTGAGAATGAAAGGCCAACGCGCCGAGGAGAGCAGAGGAGGATCAGAAAGACCCGAACACTCGATGATGCCTGTGAACTCTTCGCCAGAGCTGGAACTGCTCTTCTCCCGGCCTCCCGTCATGGAGTGTGATTAAATGGTTGCACTGGTTCAGCCTGGTAGTTGGGTCTTATATTTTATTCTGCTATTTGCAGCTAAAAGCATCCCTACCCATTGTTTCCAGATCTACACCCACTTACCTCCCTGTCCGGGACTCTGGGAAGAACAATACAAAAATGGACTTCCAAAGGAAGACCACCCATGTTTTCAAGATAATTATTTTCATGACTCAGTAGTTCCAGTGGCTCCAAGATATCAGGTACAAAACCCAGGGTAATCCTCAGCTTGGGCTGCGGTAAGAGCCACAGGGGGTACCTGAGCAGGTGGGCAGGCTCTGGACCTCTGAGCAGGAAGCTGACTCCCCCATTGCCCTTGGCAAGCCATTTAACCCCCTGTGTGCCTCTGTTTCCTTGGCTGTAAAAATGGGAATCGTGATACCTACTATATGAAGTTGTTGAGGAGAACCTTCTCCAGATAGAGCCCCTTCTAAAATACACATCGGTGCCCTGCTTAACCCCCTGGCTCAGAAAGCCTCCACCATTTAGCACCTGCTGACGCCTCTTGTCACTCACACGTGCTGCTGTGGCCCTGCTGAGTTTTCCTGGGCTGCTGAGACACACCATGCTCTCCCTCTTCCATGCCTTCGCAAAGGCTGTTCCCTGCCTGGAACACCCATTCCCTTGCTTTTCTCCTAGCCAGTCCTTCCTCTGTTTCAGCCTCAGCTGAAAAGTCACTTCCTCCTAGAAGCCCTTCTGGACCCCACTCACTCACACGAGTGTGTGCATGTGTGCACAAACACACCCCCTTTCTAAGGTGCTCTGCTCTGAGGTCCCTCTACCTGAGCAACAGCTGCCTTGCCCACTGGCCATGAGCTGTACAGGGCAGAGACCAGAGCCCTCAGGCCCACTCTTGTGCTTGGACCTGCAGCCTCCAGCACAGCCCGGACACAGAGCAGTGGATAAGTATATATTTGTTAAAGGAATGAATATTTCTGTTAAGAGTTTAGCACAACTCCAGGCCTGTGATGGGCACATGAGATGTTCACAGCCACCAAGGGACAGCATAGTGCAACGGTTAAGCGTCCCTCCCACGGAGATATCCTGCCTGGGTCTGAACTCCAGCTGAGCCACTATTAACTGCGTGACCCTTGGCAGGTCACTTTAACCTCTCTGGGCTGCTGTTGCCTCATCTATAAATGAGAGTCTTAATAATAATCTGATATAATTGTTGTGAGAATTAAGTGAGTTGGATAAAATATTTGTTTTAGAGACAGGGTCTTGCTCCGTCACCTAAGCTGGAGTGCAGTGGCATGATCACATCTCACTGCAACCTTGAACTCCTGGGCTCAAGAGGTCCCCTTGCCTCAGCCTCCTGAGTAGCTGGGACTACAGGCATGCACCCAGCTAATGTTTTAATTTTTTGTAGCGGTGGGGTCTCACTATGTTGCCCAAGCTGGTCTGAAACTCTTGGGCTCAAGCGATCTTCCTGCCTTGGCCTCCCAAAGTGCTGGGATTATAGGTATGAGCCACTGTGCCCTGCTGAGCTGGTTAAAATAAAGAAACGGGTATGTACTAAGGGCTAGCAATTATTATTATTATTATCATCAAAATTATTATTAAGCCAGAGGTGTCCAAAATGAGGTCTGGAGCAGGTCCGCCCACTGGGAGCTCCATCCTCCAGGTTTCCTCCCTCACCCCCGTCTGCCACCTCCCCTGATGCCCACTGTGCCCCCGCCCCGCTCGGCAGCGCTACCTGTGCACGGCTTGCCCTCCAACTGCTCCTCAGCCTTCTTCCCCGTCCACAGTGGTCACAGACGCACTCGCCTGATTGATAAAGTCCCTATCTGGTCATTTACGATCTGGCTGCTGAAGAGGCAGTTCCTGCCAGCTCAAAAAGCAATTAATCTGCAAACAAGCTGGGCAACAGCAGGCCTGGGCATTGCAGTCTCGGGCTGAGGCCGCTCCAGAGCGCAGATAAGGCTGTAGTCGGCTATTTATTGTACATTTTAATTAAGTGCTTGTTAACGACAGTTATTTTAACAGTCATAAAATTACTGTTGTAATGCATTTTGTTGGAGGGAGAATGGAGGGGCCGCAGGACTTTATGAAAGCAACCACAGATTGCCTTCACTTTAAATCAAAGAATAAATTCTGAAGAGGAGGGACCGTGCTGTGGTCCGGGCCCAGACGCTAATGGTTATTTAATGCGCTCATCAGTGTTTGTAAGTCCCGAGCATACGGCGCGGACACAACAGCCTCCAAACCCTCTTTAACACTTATTTGAGATGACAGGAAAAATGAAACCGTTTGTGCTTTCAATGGAAAAGCAATCATTGGTACATTATATTCGCCTTGCCCTATCATGCTAATGCATGGTAAAAATGTCACCAAATGTATTTAAGGGCCTGATGGACTGTTAACGTTGGATTCCCGGTACTGGACTGATTAATAAAAATCTTCAATTTGTATGTAAATGCAGCGAGGCCTCATATCATCCGAATACCTGCACCCAGAGAAAATAATAAACGGAAGTTTAATGCCCCAATTATCAGCATTTATGGAACTCTTAAAGCGGTGGCGGCCCTTGCAGCAGGCATGGAGGGAGAGGACGGGGACAGGCGAAGACGCGCCTTGTGGGATGTGTGGGCCTCTCTCGGGGACCAGCATGGGCTAAGCTGGTCACGTCACAGCGTGGTACCTGCTGTCATCTGAGGAGCGAGCCAGGTGGTGTCTCTGGATGGTGAGTTGGAGCTGCCGGCGGTGGAGAGATGTTCCCTGAGGCCGCTCCTCTCCGGCGAACACCTCCTCCTTGGAACGCTCGGACACACGCCTGTGACTTTCCCTGCTCCGATTTGGAGGAAGCACAGTGAGTGGCCGGCCCACCTGCCGGGCAGCAGACTCACGCGTGCTTGCAGGGACGCACATCTCGGTACAAGCGGCAATGGCAGCAAGCCACTTATCGGGTTGCTGTGTGTCTGGCCCAGGGCTGAGTACCTTACATATCCTCTTAATCCTCATAGTTGCCAGTGCCAGACACCGGCTCACGGCTCACCAAATCCACTTCATTTTCCTTGTGGACGTGGAGCTAAACTACATTTCCCAGACTCCCTTGCAGGAGGTGGAATGTCGCTCTAGCTCAGGCTGCTGAGAAGCGGACGCCATGATGGGACTGGACGTGTGAGTGTTTTCTCGGGGACGGGAGCAGGAGAAAGCAGGGGGAGCCATCGGGCCACACAAGGTCTGACCCCTGTGGGAGCAAAGCTCGGAGAAAAGAGGATTGAGTGGGAAAAGTCTCAGACTGCATCATGCTTCGAAGAAAGTTTCTGCCAGGCCAACAGGAAGTCTTTGAGCCAGGGTTGCCCATTGGAGGTGTCCCCGTTCTGGCCGGAATGGGCTTGGCTCAGGACCAGGTTCAGTCATCGGCTGGGAGCCACCCAGGGGAAGCGGGGCCTCCCTGCGTGTGAAACTGATGGTAAATCCAGGGGACAGCCACTGGGGCTGCCACTCAGTCATGATCCCCACAGCAGGAGACCCGAGAGGTGCATTTTCACGGCCACCACACCACCATCAGCTGGTTGCAGACAAAGCAGGACCCTTGAAGCTTGGGTGCTAAAGGAGCAGGATGGAAGAATTTCCACCCATCACTTGAAGAAGAACTACCCACCCATCAGAAACGCCCCTTCAGGACACCACTGGAGTGAGAAATAAGCTTTTTTTTGTGTGAAACCATTGAGACTGAGAACTTTTCTATTACAGCGGCTAAACACTAACCCAACATGCACATAAAGCAAGTATTCTGGTCTCCGTTTTTCAGGCCAGAAAAGTGAATCCAGACAGATAAGTGACTTATCCAAAGTTACACACTCCAGATGCAGCATAGCTGGGATTTGGATGCAGGGCTATCTGCCTCCGCACAGCCAAAAACACAGGAACCTACCCCAGAATGTTTCTGCCACCCCCGTGCCTCCCAGACATTGCAATGTCCCATTCCCCTGTCCAGGAAAGACACTGAGCTTCTCTTAGGGCTTCAGGAGGGCGGGAGCTTATGATGTTTGTAGTGAAGAAAGGGTGGCAGGCACATATTTGGGGTGGCAGAGCCTGTCCCCACTTGCTCCTCTCTCAGGTTCAGGACAGCCCTACAATCACACCAACCTCCTAGGCCACAGCCAGTGACTGAAAACGTCATGAGTACAAATAGGAACAATTATCATTTTGGAACAGAATTGGACAATATCAATTAACATTTTAAATGTAGGTTCTGTTTGATCCAGAAATTTCATTTCTTAAAACCTATCCCATAGGGATGCCAGCCCCAGGATGCAAAGAACATTTGGAAACAGACTTACAGCCCATTGTTTATGGTAGTAAAATACTAGATGTAACCCAATAGTCATCAACAGGGCACGAGTTATATATAAAATATTGTATATTCTCTTACTGATACATAGAGCATCTCCTAAAAAGAATGGGATGGAGCTGTAGGTCTGTTTGGGGAAAATATATATTAAATGGGAAAAAGTTACAGAATATTATTATAACATGATTCCATTTTTATAATAAAAGCTGTAATCTTTGCAAAAACATAGAAATGCTCACCGAACTGTTTAGAATGGTTATGGCTGAGGGGCAGGGTCTGATATCTAAAAGAAATATCATTTCCTATGCTGTACATTTTTGTGATGTCAGTATTGTTTACAATAAGCAAGAATTATTTTTATAATCAGAACAAAATGTAAACATTCTTTCTTAAGTCTCCTGGACAGACACCATGACCCCAGGAAGCGTAGTGAAGGAGTGGGATAGTGAGCGAGAGAAAGAGGAAGAGAAGCCTAGAAAAGGCGGGTGACAGGCTCCATCTCTCCAGGGACCCTCCGAGAGAGTGTGTCAAACACATCCCGAGTGGCCACACTGAGCAGTGAGGAAGCTGGGGTGCTCCCCGCCCCTCCCAGCTCTCCGAGGTTGAAGGCTATTCCTGGAGGTCTCAGCAGCTCGCCAGCCTGCCCCACCCGGAGACTCAGCGCGCTCCTCCAGCCAGAAAGAGCCCTCAGGCCAGAGATGTGGGTGCCCCACAGAAGCTGGAGGTGGCCTCCAGCGTAGAAAGTGGGGACATGTGTGGGCCACCCACAGCCTTTGCTGCAGCTTGCTTCTCATGCATTCTACTGCCTTCCACGCAGGGCTGAGCCCCTGCTAGGGACACAGAAAACACTACATGGATATCAAATATATACTATGTATAGACACTTCAACTAGGCTAGGAACTCCCTTCCTCCCCCTCCAATAGGGGTGGGCTTTTAAAAAAATCCGTTCTCTCAATTGTCAATAATGTGAAGGGCTCTAAAGCAAAGACAACAATAATATAGCTGAAAAGGCCAATGGCCACATCTGGGCAGCTGTTATGTGCCAGATGCTCTACATACATGATCAGGTCTGTCCCCTACAGCCCGTGAGCTGCATGCCGTCAGTAGCTGTGGCCTTGCTTGTGGCCTTGCCCATCGGTCTTGTCTGTGTGTAGGGTGCGAGCAGGGCAGGATCCAGGATCACCCAAAATTAAAACATCTGATAGATGCTATTTCAAAAGTCATTGAAGTCAGCACTCGGGGAAAACTCAGGCCATTGTTGAATTCTCTTGTACTTTATGTACCAGTTGTATGCCAAATTCCTGTGTTCTGAGGCAACTTTGGGCCTCTAAATACCTGTGTGAGGCACATGTAGGCCCCTGTACTCCACGGTCATTTCCCTGTGGGCTCAGATCAGCTTCCTGAAGTCCCCAGTGGCCACTGCCTTGCAGGATTCGGCCATGTTCCTCTTGCTTTCTGTCCTGGGGCTTCCCTGACACTATGGGGTTTTCAGACCTGCACAAACCCACTCGGCACTCACCAGGAATGTGCACCCCAGGAATACAAGGGGATCAATGCCTGTGGGATCGCCCTTGACCAAAAGAGGTGGACACTGATGGGAAACACTCCCCCTTCCATCTCCTGGACGGGCAGCACTGGGACACATTTGTGTCGCACCCCCACGCCGTCCCCGGCACCCCACGCCGTCCCCGGCACCCCACGCCGTCCTGCACTGCTGCTCTCTGGGGTTCCCCAGACAAACTAGCTGCACGTCAGCCTTGCCTTAGCATCTGCTTGGGGGAGTCCAGGCTCAGACAACGTTTTAATCAGAAAACATCAGAGTTGCTGAAGGGCTAGAGGTTCGAACGGGGTTTCTAAGTAAGAAAGAGAAATAGCTTGGCAGAGAGAAATGGGATGGGGAAGCCTGGAAAGACAGGGAGAAAAATTAAGCTGAAAGTGGGGGTGGAAAGAAAAGAAAAAAACTCAATTTTCTGGGGAGCTCACTGCTTACCTCTTTCTAAGTTCCAAATTGCCTTCACTTTCTCAGGATTCCAATCAAGCCTTCTCCAGAGGAAGCAATTTCTGCCAGTGCACGGTCTCCCGCCTGCTGACCCGGGAGATGATCTCAAAAGTTTAGCTAAAAGAGCCCCAGCAGATGTTGGCAAATCAGCTAGAAAAAGAAAAAGACCATCAGACCCACAAGTCCTTGTGCAGCCTCCTCCACTCGACCCTGATGAGAATGTGGCCAGGCCACCTGCTGGGAGCCCTGGGATGGAGGAGGAGGAGGAGAGGGTCCGGTCTCCGCAGCAACACACGCGCACAAGTCCACTGAGCAGCGACAAAAACACACGCAACTGCCCCCTTGGCCCCAACAACTCACACACAATAGTAAAATAAATAGTTCCCCCAAGTTTTCCAACATGAATCATTTTTAAAGACCTTCCGGCCGCCTGAGCCACCAGCTCTGCTCACCTGCTTCTCAAGGAGGGACTGAGGAAAGGTGGTGACCACAGACCGCCACTCCCGGAAGGAGGCCGTGGCTCACTGCTAGCGGTCACTGGTGTGGTCTGGCGTGGTCACCGCAGCACAAGGTGAGGGCATAAGCATGAGAGGGAGCTGCTGACCGAGGCAACAACAACCCCCAGAATGACAGGAAACTGAGTCCAGCCGCCTCTCTTTCCTGGAGCAGAAGGTGGGGAGATTATTTGTTTCAATATTTTTATTATGGTGAAATATGCACAGCATAACATTTACCATCTTGATCATTTTTAAGTATACAGTTGGGTGATATTAAGTACATTCTCATTGTGCACCCAACACCACCACTCATCTCCGGACCGTTTTCATTTTCCCAAACTGGATTTCTGTACCCATAAAATACTAATTCCCCATTCTCTGCTCTGAGACCCTGGTCACCACCAGTCTACTTACTATTTGTCTCTATGGGTCTGACTACGCTAAGTACCTCGTGTTAGTGGAATCATATAGCGGGTGTTCTTTTGTGTCTGACTTGTTCTATTTAGTATTTATCCAAGTTGTAGCAAGTGTCAGAACTTCCTTCCTTTTTAAGGCTGAGCAATATTCCATTGCACAGATATACCACACTTTGCTTATCCATTCATCTGCTGATGAACACCTGGGCTGCTTCCACCTGTGGTTACCATGAATAACGCTGCTATGAACATGGGTGTGCAAATACCTCTTTGAGACCCTGCTTTCAATTCTTTTGCTTATATAGGGAGGGGACATTTCTGTAACTTCAAGTGGCCCCACAGCAAGCCTAGGGGAAAGAGTCAGGAGGGTAGTAATGGATGCAGATTTTGTAGTCAGACATGACTGGTTTCAAATCCTGATTCTACCTCTTCCTCTACATAGAACAAAATATTTGACACGTATTGGGTGCTTATCATATGCCAAATGTACTTCTAAGTTCTTCTATCTATTTTATTAGCTTATTTAATCTTCACAATAATTCTGTAAAGTGAGTACTATTATTAACCCTATTTTACAGAGGAAGAAGATACATACACATTAAACAGTTCACTTGGACTTGAGTAAGTGGTAGAGCCAAGATTTGAATCCAGTTCCAATGCCCGTATGCTGTTAATGATAATGACCATGATAATTACAACAATAAATAGGGGGAGGGGGAGGAGGTAGGTTTGCTATTTTACCTGTTTTACTCTCCAGGAAACTGAATTTCCAAATGGCTCCATAACAGGTTCAAAGTCACATGGTGACCCAGAAGGTGATCCAGGATCTAAACTCAGATCCCTCTGCCGGCCAAGTCCCTCTTTGTCTGATCATTTGACCATCAAATCAGTCTCTGAGCGAATCCCTCTGTAAATGACGAGGACAGTCTTGGCGGCAAAGAGCTTTCATGTTCTCCAGCCCTCCTAGCGTGTTCTTTGGCCAGAGCAGACATTCCAGGGACATCTGGCAGGGAGGCAGTAAGATATGATGTGTGGGAAGGAGGACGAGGAACATCACTCAGGCTGGAGATGAGGAACAGATTTGGGGCTGGGGGAGTGATGGCCTCCACTCCAGCTTCAGGGGAAGGGTCTCTCTGGGTCAGGAATTGAACAGCAGATTCCACTAGAGCAGGAATCAGCCATCCTCAAGTGTTTGCACTTCACCCACATTTTTTCTTTCTCCAGGTATTACAGCATTTGGTGTTTACAACCACATTGAAAAAGTGTAGACATGGATGTTATTAGCCTCAATTTATGGGTGGAAAATCTGGGCCCCTGTCTGCAGATGCCCTGGGTCCTGGGGGTGTGCCTGGGACATTGTGTTCCTTGGGACACTGGGAACCCTCGTGGGCAAGGCCAGAGTTTGGATTTTGCAGGAGTCTCAAATCCTCAGCAGCAGCTCTCTGGGCCTCAGCTGGACTCGATGCAGTGGCTGATCATCAAAGCACAACAGAGATGACCTGAGGTCACAGCACGATGACCTGACCCAGGTCATCAGGCCCATCCGGTTCCCCAGAGCTGCCCCAGCCAGGCCCTGTGCTGAAGGGTTAAACTTCCCTCCCCGGGGGCCTTGAATTACAAGGACCCAGCACTTGGACACTTCTTCCTTTCAAGTGCTCTTCCTTCCTTCCTCCTGGTTAGCACAATGGAGAAAGTCCCTTATTATTAATCACCCAGAGGCCTCCAGGGATGGGAACCGCAGGATTGCTAAGCCATGAAGAGCCCGCGTGCAAAGCAGCTGCTCCCTTCGGATTCTGATGTGCTCTCACCGAAGCTCCAGAGCCAGGTTGAGAACTTGTACGATGCAAAGAAATGCGGGTGAAGGGGCAGTGCAGGGGTGGGGAGAAACTGAGGCTATTCTCGTTAGTTAGCCATTGTACAGCAGGGCTTGCATGCATTTGCCCTGTTCCCTATCCCAGAAGACATGCTGGATCTTTCATCTTCTCTAGGAACCTCAACAACCTGAGAGGACCAGCTACAGGACTGGCAGGGCGCGGTGCAAAATGAAAACGAAAGGCTCCTTGTTTGAAAATCATTAAGACTTTTAAAGACAACAGCAGAGCCTTAGCAAGCGCACAGGTGTGCACGCTCGGGGCCGGCCTGCTCAACAGATACTTCCAAGCTTATCAGTGATGTCCTATCACAGGCTTTGCCTGGGCTGGCTCCAGCACTCCCAAGCACTTGTTTTCCCATCTTCCTATTTTATTATTTTCATTTCCTTATAGTGCTCTGAAAATATATTTTTTTAATTTGCTCATGTCCATGTTTATATCTGTGTTCCCCAGGAGACTGTAAGCTCAGAGAGGGCAGGGACCTGGCCAGCCTCATCTGCCACTGTGTCCCCAGCACGCAGCATGTGGCCGGCCACACCCAGAGTGCTTGGCAAATGAACGAGTGAAGGAGCCACTTGATCTTGCACATTGGATTCCGAGGCTGTTGCGAGGCGCTAGGGCCATGCTGGGTCGTGGTTTCCGCAACCTGTTTTTAGCTGACTCCTTCGCCTTATAGCTCTAGCAGTGACACCATGGAACCCTCACGGTTTGGCCTTTCAGCACACTTTACAGGAAGAGGATATCCTGCAGAAATTAAAGAAAGGTGGGATGTTGAACAAAACCTCATAAATAAGCCTCTGGCATGCCTTGATGATTCTCTCTTCTTCCAGGTCCAAATGTCACGTTTTATCTTCAGTCAATAGCCAGAAAGAGAAACCCCCAATTTCATTCCCCACCACCACCGCTCCACATCCTGAAAAAACTCCAGCAAACTGACTGGCAGTATCTCCTGAAAACACGCCTTGCCTCTGAGCCAGCAGTTCCAATCCTAGGGACACGCCCAACAGAAACGTGTGTGTGCGCGCGCGCGTGTGTGTGTCCCCTGAAAGCCATGCGCCGGAATGTTCCTAGCATTATTGTTCATGAAAACTGCCCAAATGCCCATCAGCAGGAGAACAGATAGATAAATCGTAAGTGGGACACTATGTGACAATGAGAATAAACACTCTCCAACCACGTGCAACAATACGGATACATCTCCCAAACATAATGTTGAGAGGAAGGTGCCAGAGATAAAAGAATACCTACTGCATGGCTCCATTTTCAAAAACAGGCCACACTAATCTCCGCTGTTGGAGGTCAGGATAGTGGTTATCATTGGGGACCAGGGAGTGGCTAGGACGGGGCCATCATCCTCCGTCTCGGGGTCTGCGTGATGGCCGCATGGGCGTTCTCTGTTACTTTGTGAGGATAATCGTGTCCTATGCTCTTGATAGATACATTTCACGTACGGAGAGTATGCTTCAATAACAAGTTAAAAGTTTTATTGAAAAAGGAAAACCCCTAAATGTCCAGCAAGGCATGAGTGGTTAAGACTGGGGTGACCCTGGGGCTGGATTCCTGAGCATGAATCTTGGTCCTGCCAATTACCAGCTGTGACTTCAGACAAGGTATTTAACCTCTCTGGGCCTCAATTTTCTTCACCTATAAAACAGGGGAAACCAAAATCCCTACCTCATAAGGTTTTTTTTGAAGCTTAAGTGAGAAAATATTTAGAAAGGGCTTAACATTGCACCTGGCACACGGTGAGGTGAGTGTTATATGTCTCCTTCAGCCTTCACAAGGCTAACCGAATAGATAGGAGAGTGGAGGGGGTGCTACATCCATGCATAAATGGAAAAGAGGCCTTTAAAAATATGTTAAATATATAATTATGTGCCTATTCTTTAATTATGTGTCCTAAGCACTTTACATGTATTAAGTCATCTAATTCTTCTCTTAGCATTTTATAGTTGGGGAAACTGGAGCTCAGAGAAGCCAAGTAACTTCCCCAAATCCCCCCCAGAGACTAAGAAGCAAAGCTGGGATTTGAGCACATCTTAACCAACGGGCTACTCATGCGGGAACCTGGATTATAACCCACATTCGTGTCTTAGGTGGAGGGAAATAAAGGATTCCCACTGGCATCAGATGAGCCCATAAAACAATCCTCCCAACCAAGAGGTAGATTCAGTGACAGACAGAAGGACACAAAAGCTCCTGTAATGGTGTACTGGCAAGAAGGAGGTGAGGCCGTGATCTGGGAAGAGGAAGGAAAAAGTCACCCAATTAAGATTTCACTTTCAGGAGAAAATCCCCAAATGCAGATGGCGTAGGCTGGCACGAACACTTCAAGAGCCTAGGATTGGTTTGGATTTGCTTTTTCCTTTTTCCTTTCTGTTCCTTTTTCCTCAAAGCCACCAGGAGCCGGGGACAGGGAAGGAGGTTAGAAGCCACGCATATGCCAGCACGCCAGCCTGTGCCCTCCCGAGCAACTTGACTTGTCTACTGCTTCTCAACAGCTGGAAAAATGTCAAACTGTCATCAGTGATTAAAGGGGGATTTTCCAAAGGTTTCAAAAATATTTCAGAATTCAAGACTTCACTCCTCTTGCAGAAAATACATCCAAGCAGCATCCCCGTCACCGGATGCATCATGGGACCTCGTTTCCCTCCTGGCTTTCCTCTGCGGGTTTCAATGGTGGCATGAGGCAGCCTGGGCCCTTGCTGTGGTTTCCTTTGCAGCCTCAAGGAGGTCTTCTTGGTTATTGCCACCCATCCGAGAAGCACAGGAGCCGCGCTTATGCCAACATTCCAGAGTGTGCATTGCTCTGGGACGCAAGCACGGTGAGCCCATCGGCACCCCCAGCAAATCTGCAAGGCTCCTGAACATCAGGACTTCACTGAGCGTGCAGGACCAGTTACGTAATCAGTGGGGCCCACTGCAAAGCAAAAATGTGGGACCCTTGCTTGTTCAAAACCGATTTAAGAATTTCACAATGGTGAGAGCAAAACATTAAAGCAAGTGCAGGGTCCTGTGCACAAGACACACCCATGAAGCCAGCCCTGCCTGCCCAGAGCCTAGACCAGAGCCTGGAACCTAGTGTGTCCTCAACCAGCACTTCCGGAATGTGCACCATGCCATGATCATGACGCCTCAGAGCATATTCTTCCGACCACCTAGACTACGATATTTTTTTTTCAAACATTTCCTGAGTGCTCACTAGTTTCAAGACATTATCCTTAGCACTTTACATGTGTTAGCTCACCCTCACTAAAATGCCATGGGTGGGAACTATTATTGTCACCGAGGAGGAAACTAAGGCACAGAGAACCGAGTCACTTGCTCCAGGTCACACAGCTGGTGAGAAGTATTACAGGACCGGATTTAAACACCAAGGGTCTGGCTCCAGACCTGCTCGCTGAGTTAGGGTCAGACACACTGAGACATCAGATTGCCCACGCCTTGGGGCTGGGACCACATCTTGCTCCTATTTGCATCCTTTTCCTTTGTCTACCCTAAGAATGGGCAAACATTTAATAGACACCTCTGAATTCCACCATGCAGACAACATTACTGACCCTTCGCCTGGACCAGGCCAGAAGCCCGCCCAGAAAAGTACTCACTTGCCTTCTTCTCCTGTGTCCCAGCACTCAGCTAGAAGGGTGATTGGCAGTAATAGGTGGTGAGGGGTTTGTCCTCGAGTGACCTGCAAATATTTAATCACTGGCATGGCATGGAAACTGACCAATCTCAGTGGACCCTAGAAGTTCAGATGGTCCCTGCTGTACCACACTTAACCCCTTGGTTGCTGGGTCACTGGTCCAGGGAGGGAGGTGGGAGAGGCTCTGGGACAGGAAGCCGGGACAGGTGGGCCCTGGGAGGCTCAGGGTAAGGTGGGATGGGAATGTTTCCATATTTTAACAGCCCCAGCACTGCGCATGGACATACCAGCTAAATGTCCTCCTGCTCCCTACTCGCCTCCCCATGATTCAAGTTCTCTGGTGCATTCCAGCTTCTGGTATATTCCCTTGCTAATTCCACTCTCTAAAAGCCAATTTAAATCCACAAATATCTGGCACACGTATAGTGTGTTATAGACCAAGAAAATGCTGAAGGGGACAGTGGATAAAGTAATGGATGCAGCATTCTGAAATATGATTGAGACCATGTATGGCACACAGTAGGTGCTCAGTTAATACCTATTAAATTGAGCTAAATTAAAATTAGAAGCCCTGCCCCAAGACATGAAAGCCCCGTTGGACCTACTGTTCTAGATTTGAAAGTCATTGTTTTAGTTATCTATTGCTGGGTAACAATTATTCCAAAACTTAGCAGCTTAAAACAGGGATAGGCAAAGTTTTCCTTAAAGGGCCAGATAGTGAGTATTTCAGGCCTATGGGCCATATAGTCTTCTGTTGCAACTACTCAACAACTACTGTCATTGGAGTATGAAAGCAGCCATAAACAATATGTACACAGCATTACTGTGTTCCAGTAAAACTTTATTTACAAAAACAGGTGGACTGAAGTTTGCCAATCCCAGGCTTTGAACAACAAACATTTGTTATTTCAGTTTCTGTAGGTCAGGAATCCAGGTGCACTTAGCTGTGTGCCTCTGAGGTTGCAAACAGCCAGCCAGGGCTCCAGCCACATGGAGACTCAGGACTAGAAAATCCGCTTCCACGCTAACCCACAAGGCTGCTGGCAGGTCTCAGTTCCTTGCCATTAGGCCTCTCCCTATGCTGTCTGGGTATCCCCATGGTATGGTAGCTGTGGATGTGAGAAAGAGAGAGCCAGAGATTGCCAAGACTGAAGCCACAGTCTTTTTATAACCCAATCTCAGATTTGCACCTTCCATTGCTTCATTAGAGGCAAACAATAAGTTCAGCCCATGCTCCAAGGGAAGAGACACAAGGACATGGATACCAGGATCCAGGGACCATTGGGGGCCACCTTGGAGGCTGGCAACCACAGTCACTCATCTTGCCGTCCATTCAGCCAACATTCTCACGCACCTACTATGCACCACTGAGAATACAGCAGTGACAAGACATGGGGACACTGCCCTCCTGGCATTGCTAGTCTGAATATTTTTTAAATTGACCCTTTCATTACAAAATAAAGAGAAATAAAATAAATAAATGACCCCTCTCCCCTAAAAGGGAGAAAGATCCTTGTATAATAAGAGATTTCCAAGAATCCATAGATGTCTAGCTCAACCAGCGGTCCCTATGAAAGAGATTTAACAACCAAATCAGTTCAAGTGCCAACTGCCAGGCAGGCAGCGTGAGAAAGTGAAGGCTCTCCCTCCCGGATAGCAAGTGTTGTCAACAGAGAGCTTGGTCGCATCTCAAGGGAGCTACTGCCCCTGTTCAAGTCCAACTACTTGTGGACTTGCCAGAATTTTTGTTAAGTGCTGTCAGAGCTGATTTTTCAAGTAAATGAACTTCAAGGACCATAATAGTTCATTTATTAATATTAAGCTAGAATTTTGTTCTTCTAAGACAGAGGTTACAAAAAGGCATCTTGGAGCTAACTCCCACATGTTTTGATCATCTTGCATGCTTTCGACTTTCTCTTTTAGGTTGGAAGGTTGTATCAGTCAGGTAAGGCTGAGCTTTGCTGCTGTAACAAATGACTCTCCAATCTTAACATTGGGATTTTATATTAAACCTTGAAGTGTGGGCAATGGTGACAGATTGTGTTACTGTCCACCACTTCTCTGTGTGTCTCAGTTTAGTTCCCCCTAATAGCAGGTCCTGGGGCAAAGGCTTATGTGCAGGTGGTTCACTGGGGAACTGATCCCAGGGAGTGAGACAGGGACAGGAGGGAAGCCACACAAGGATGTGCCGCTGGGTTGACACTGCCACAGGGGCTAGGCCCTGATAGGACCCTCTGAGGAACTTATGGCATGTGTCTCAGAACTGCCTGCACTGAGAATGGAGGGGGGAACATGTATCCATCCATTCACTCTCCTTTGGCCAAGGGTGGCCCCACAGGTTTTAACTGCCCTGCACTTGCAGGTTACACGTTTGTGACTGCTGACAGGTTCTTGCTGGTCCCCAGGCCAGTGCATGGGAGACGCGAGCGGCACGTAGTGGGTGCTGTCGGGCTGGACCTGGTCAGAGCTTGCTGAATAGTGGCTGCAATAAGAGGTGGGGCTCAAAGGGTTTGAAGGGAGAGTGCCCCTCCCTGCAGGAGGCACGTGTATCCCTGCCCTACTGACCTTAAGCATGATTACAGGATTGCTTTGGCCAATGAAATATGAGCAGAAGTAACTTGAATCACTTCCAAGCAGAAGCGTCAAGAGCCAGTTTGTGGTTCACTGTGCTGTCTTGCCCTCGGTCATAGCATTTAGTAACACTCCATGGATGCTACTCTGTCAACCTGGGTACTGGCATGAAGATGGCATGGAGAGAAGCCACAGCACACAACACATGCAGTGGGCAATAATCAGCCATGAAGATTGGAGGGTCATTTGTTACAGCAGCAAAGCTCAGCCTTACCTGACTGATACAACCTTCAAACCTAAAAGAGTAAGTCGAAAGCATGCGAGATGATCAAAACATGTGGGAGGTGGCTCCAAGATGCCCTTTTGTAAACTCTGTCTTAGAAGAACAAAATTCTAGCTTAATATTAATAAATGAACTATTATGGTCCTTGAAGTTCATTTTGCAAGCTGTGGGTTTAAGGGGTCTCTGCGCTATACCATATACCTTGGCCATGGTGCCAGCCATCAGGAGACAAGGAGGCTCATGGAACCAGGCCTAGTTCCAAGTCCTCCACACTAAAGAGGGTGAGGTGGACATACCAGGAGGTTTGTGCCTGCCTTCTTTCTCCATCTGAGGTCGAAGGGAGCATATGAGTTGGAAAGTAGGCATCAGGCTGAAGGGCTGAATTTCATGACCTCCCTCTCTTCTTGAGAAGAAGAGACAAAGACTCATATGCTCACCCTCTGTACGTTCAACAGGGCTTCCCACAACAGCTCTCTAGGTTTATCAACATCATCAAGTATATACCAACAAGTAGAATGAGTATAGAACTATGAAATCCATGAAGCCGGGTCCCTACCACAGGGCCTTTGCACTTGCTGCTTTTGTTTAGAACTATCCTATGCAAAAGAAATATAATGTGAGCCACAAATGTAATTTAAAATTTTCTAGTACCCACATTTAGAAAAGTAAAAAGAAAAAGGTAAAATTAATTTTAATAACATACTTTATTTAACCCACTATACCCAGATTGCTCCTCTCCTTGAGGCTGGGACTCATGTCTTATTCCTCTGTGTGTCCTCTTCCTTTGTCCACTCCCAGAAAGAGCAAACATGCAATAGATGACTCACACCATCATCTCAACATGCAATCAACATGTTTAAATTAATGGGATATTTTACATTCTTTTTTTTTATGCTAAGCCTTTGAAATCTGCTGTGTATTTTATACTTTCGGCATATCTCAATTGACCAGCCACATTTCAGGTGCTCCATAGCCGCATGTGGACAGAGCACCCCATGTGGGTCAGAGCAGCTCTATAATACCCTTCCCCCAAATCTTTCATGACTGGGTCCATCTCAGCTAAGACATCACCCCTCCCAAATGCCTCCCTTGACTGCACCATGTGTCTAAAGCAGCAGCCCTCCTACTCCGACCACGTCACCTTGTATGTTAGTTTCCTAGGGACACTGTGACAGGTCACCACAAACGGGGTGGCTTCAAACAACAGAAATGGATTCCGGCATGGTTCTGGAGGCGAGAATCTGAAATCAGGTATTGCAGGGAGAGACCTCTCATGCCTCTTCCTATCGTTCAGTGATTGCCGGCACCTTGGGCAATCCTTGGCTTGAGCTGCACCGCTCCAATCTCTGCCTCTGTCTTCACGAGGCTGCCTTCTCTCTCTGGATCTCAGGGTTTGTTTAAAAACTGGAAGGCTAAGAAATGCAAGACTCCTCTCTGAGAACAAGCACCTGGAGCTCAAGGCTGCGGCCCATTTACCTGCCTTGCTCCCGTGTGCTCCAGCCCCCACCTGGCCCCCTTCTCTCCATGACCGGCAGGCAGCTGCTAGTCAATCCTGCTTTTCATCCTCAGCTGGGAGAGTGGGACATGCCGGTCGACACTGCTCCTCCATGTGAAGACAGTGGCACACACGTGACCTAGGTAAACACTCCAAGTGCCTCTTCTTTCCTTTTGTCTCTGCCACACTCCTGGGTCACTGCCTCTGTGTCTTTTCTGTTCTTACAAGGACACTAGTCATATTGGATCAAGAGTCCACCCTACCCAACTATGAGATGAAACTTCAGCAAAGATTTTATCTTAATGAATGACCTCTGCAACAGCCCTATTTCCAAGTAAGACCCCATGCTGAGGCTCTGGGAAGGACCTGAAGTTAGTGAGGACACTCTCCAAGCCAGTGCACTCTGTTCTATTGTGTTTTGTGTTGTATAGCTTAACGCTGTTGTCAGCGCCCCGCTTGTGTTCCTGTGTAGCATCTGCCTGCCCTACTCAAAGGGAAGCCCCGTGACAACAGGGCACTCCTTCACTGCTCCGTCCCAGCACTTAGCACAGTTCCTGGCACATGGAAGGCACTCAATAAACACTTGCTGCAAAGAGAAAGGGAGCGAGAAAGAAAGGAAGATGCAGACTTTCCAGTTTGCCCTGTTCAAGATGGCGCATGGGAGTGAAGAACCGGCTGGGGCTTCCTCCTGATTCCTGTCGTGGGGCTACTAGTTCCATTCTCTTTCCAGAACGCGAGAGTAGGCCCAGAAGCAGCACCCAGAAGCACCCCTCTCTCAGAGGGGACAGAACGATTCAGTCCTGTGAGTCCTAAATCACTGCCCTCACCCTTACCCCGCCATAGTGGGGAAAGCAGCCACCCAGGAGCAAGGAAAGAAGAGGCACTTGGAGTGTTTACCTAGGTCACGTGTGTGCCACTGTCTTCACATGGAGGAGCAGTGTCTACCGGCATGTCCCACTCTCCCACCTGAGGATGAAAAGCAGGATTAACTAGCAGCTGCCTGCCAGTCATGGAGAGAAGGGGGCCAGGTGGGGGCTGGAGCACACGGGAGCAAGGCAGGTAAATGGGCCGCAGCCTTGAGCTCTAGGTGCTTGTTCTCATAGAGGAGTCTTGCATTTCTTAGCCTTCCAGTTTTTAAAACAAACCCTAAGATCTAGATTTTCAAATAAATTCACCTAATTAACAAGTTTTGGCAAACAATTCAATCAAAAGGGGAAAAGAAGCCATGATGGAGTCCAGCCATCCCCAACAGTCCCCTCACAAAAGCCTGTGATCGGAGGCAACCCCTGATTCACATTCATAACCTCTAGGGCAATGCAGTTCCTCTTTAAGAATTAAGAATCTGAAATGTCCAATCTGAAATGTCTTTAAGAATCTGAGATGTCCAATCAAATGTGGATGGGAACAAGGCAGAACTCTGTTCCATAGACTCACGCAGGTAGATGAACCAAGAAAAGGCAAAGAACAGGTCCAAACAGCCATAGCTCAGCCTAAGCAAACCTGAACTCCTCCCCTCCCCCGGCCTAGCCCCTAGCAGGGTAATGGATCCTTGACCTCAGTTGTATTTTTGCAGGATCCTCTCCAAATATCTGGGCGAAATGTGAGGACTTAGGGGAAGGGAAATCTGGTTGCCTTTTTCCTTCAGTCAAACCAGGGACTAGTTTTCCAGCATCCACCCCCAACCCAGCACAACTTCTCCGAACCCCCAAAAGACTTGATCTTCCACTCAGAGGAACATAGTAAAGAATATCAGACAGGATTCCAGTCTGGGTTTGCCAAGCACTCTGAGGCTCAGTTTCCCCATCTCTGAGACAAGGGCTAGGTCATATCCCACCTTTGTGCAAATTTTATGCAAAATCTGTGCAAATTACAGAAAGGTACTTGTTCACCAAAGCAGCCCTAGGCCAAGGCACAGAGCTTGGTGAACACAGAAGGGCTAGACTTCAGACCTTGTTAGCCCCTTGGCTGGGTGGGCCTTATTCGGTGAACATCCTGTACAACCATACATGACCACCCTGGATACTCTCTCCCTTGTAGGCTTCTAGTGAGAATTAAATGTGATACTGTTTTAAAATGCTTAACAAATTATTTGGTAAATAATAATAAATCAACATGTTATGTTTTTATCATTTTTTATGTACTCTTCAACAATCCTAAACCAGTGCAGCTCTTGGGATCCTAAACATGATTTTAGGTACTGTGTGGTATGGAGACAGAGAATTAAATCGACATAGGACTAAATTAACATTTAATAGCACAAAACACTCTGTTTTCAGTTTCTCATTTCTTCTGAGGAGGATTCAGTATTTAACACCGTGAACCCTTGCTAATCACACACACACACACACACACCTGAACCTCTAGAAGTCTTTCCCAAGCAAGCAACATGGCTAAAGTGTATTAACATTGCTTGGTTTTAGCTGTGTTTATCTTTTACAATTTCCTTTTCTGGTGAGTAACAGCTACTTTTCAATTTAGAGTAGTAGTATCAAGTTTTCTCCCCAAAAATACATATTTGAGTGTTAAAAATAAGTCAATTTAAGGAAAAATGTTAAGTCAATAGTAGAAGTGGTAGCAGAAAGCTTGAAGTTTGGGAAACTTGACACTGGACAATTCCAGACAAGGCCAGAATCTGACGTTCTGATTTCCCAGCAAGGTTCACGTGGGTTCCCTCCAAGCTCCACTCGGAGTTTGTGCCCTTGGAGTTCCCAGCTTTCATAAACCTTCAACTTGATCGAGAAGCCCTCCGGATCATGCCTCTTGAGCTCTGCAGACCGCCTCGGAAAGAGACCTCCCCTCTTGAATGACTAAAGTCGGCTCTGTCCTGGCCGAGTTGGGGCAGGAGTGGGATCCTGACAGCCCAGGGGCCTGAGCACCACCCTCCCTGGTCAAGCGATGCCAACGCGCCCTCCAGGATTAAGGAGGAGCGAGCAAGCAGGGTCCACAATGCGGCTGTGTTTGATCCCGCGACGTGTCGCTCGGAATCGCAAACAATTTATTGCCATTAGACGACGCTGTCAGGCACTAATTTTCTGGTGGCGCTCCATCACAGGCCTCTAAACACCAGGGGAGGGGCTCGGAGGCCGGTGGGCAGGGGGCTCGGAGGAACCGTCGCAGCCAGGCGGGGGTCCCCTAACGAGGCTTTAATGAGTGGAGCGCGGCCGGCCTTTGTGGAGCCGCCGGAGGAGGCGGCCCGGCCCGGCGCTCGGCGAAGTCTCTTCCTCCCCGAGCCCCGAGGGCCCGCGATTCCGCGGAGGGTCAGCTGTGGCCGCCAGGACCCGGTGGCCACCGCTGGGCTCTCTTGGGTCCGCTCTGTCCTCGCGCACTCCGAACCGCTAGCTGCAGGAAACGCAGCATTTCCAAGCAACAATGCGAACGCGCTCATTACCATCTCCTCAATATGCATGGGAAGTCGCGGCGCCGGCGGAGCCCCGTCACCCGGCTCTGGCCTCAGCATCCAATACAGCGACATATTCATCTCCCAGGACGGACGAGGAGGGGCGCCGGGGAGCCAGGCCCACGCGGGAGGGGACAGACCCTGGAGAGGAAGAGAAGGGAGAATACACAAGAAGAGACAGCGGCAGAAAGAGAAATGAAAGAAGGAAACAGGAAAGGGTTAGGATGAAAGAGAGGGAGGAAAGAAAGAAGGAAGAAAAAAAAACAAACGAGAAACGAGGGTGGGGAGAGGGATGCAGTCCCAGGCTCAGGGAGAGGGAAAAGGAGACGAGAAAAGGGGAGAGACGGAGGGAGAAGAATGAAGAAACGTGAACTGAAAAATGGTTCCGAGCAAACGTGTGAAAAGAACAAACGAGGGAGCGGAGGGAAGGAGGAAAATGAATAGCCTAGAAATCGGATATACAGGAAGGATAGAAGACTCATAGAGAAAAACAAAGAAAGTGAGCAGGAGAAGGGAGGGACTGCTCAAGTCAGGTGGAAAAAAGATGATCCCAGAGAGGTAGAGAAAAATAAAATCATTCGCGCTGAGGGCCAGGTTTTTCCATCCAGGCCATTCCGGGCGCTGCGCGTCGCGGGCCTCCCAGAGACCCAGGGGATGGTCTGGCCGGGCAGGCGCAGGGGCGGAGCGGGCAGGGAAGGGCCCTCCGGCCGGCCTCACGTCCCACTGGGCGGCCCGGTCCGCTCCGGGTGCCCAGACGTGGCCAGGGGCCCGCCCTGCGCGCCGCTGCTGCGGCCACCCTGGCGGCGGCCTCTCCCGCGCGGACAGCGAAGTTGGCAAAGTTTCCCCCAAAGTTTCCCCCTCGCTTCTCCGGACCACGGAGGGCCTGCGAGGCCCTGGTGGCTGGCGGGGAGCGGCCGCGCGTTCCGGAGCGGCTCTGGAGGCCTTGGCCCGCGCCTCCTGGGATGCTCCGGACTCCGGATTCCCGGCCAAACGCGAATCCCTCCCGGCGCGGACGCCAGGCCACGCACTCGGGAGTCCGTGCGGCTGCTAATAGCGGCGAGAGAGACCGCGAAAGAGAGAGAGAGAGAAGGAAAAAAAATATTCTCAGCTCAATTTAAGTCTCATGGAAAGGGCTTACAACTGTAATTAAATCATTAAATTCTTGTCTACGCTTCACAGAGCGGAGAGAAATTAACTTCCCACCAACCTCATTTTCTATTTGAACATGAAATAATGATTTTCTGCCCGTCTAATTACAAAGCCAACATCTGATCAAGCCAGCATCCAGAGGGGATTATCGCATGCACGAGTATTAGACCTCATTACCAGCTTGAGTGCAAAATTATTACATCTTGTAATTGGATGGTGAGATTTATATACAGATCGGCCCGGTTTCTGTAAGATTGTAATTACAAGCTTCGTTGGTTAGCTACTTATCAGAACTTTGCAGGAAAACAAAACAAATGACTGAGGAAAACGAGCATTTCATTAACCTGTAACCCGAGCGCGGGGGGAGGGAACGGTGGGAGCGCGCGCCGCGGCGTCTGCAGGAAGCGCAGGGATCGCCTGCCCGCACCGCCGCCCGGGGCCTCCAGGCCTGGGAGGGAAGGACAGAAGGGCCTGGGCTGGGAGACTCAGGGCTGCAGCGGCTCCCCCCTCCCATGGGGGCGCGCGCACCGTGGGGCTGGGCGAGGAGGGAGCAGGAAGGGGGCCTGGTGGCTCGGGACTCGTGTGCAGTGCACCGGACAGTCCCCGAGCCTGGCGGGCCGCAGGCCTTAGGCGCACGTCGGGCAGCGGCTCCCGCGGCGTGTCCAGCTCATGCACGCCAAATGTGTGCGATAGACACCTTCTCCGAACCCTCCTCGCGCCCGGGGCCGCGTTAAAAGAGCGCCTGCAGCTAGTCTGCAAAACGCTTTGTGCGCTGGGCACGTTGGAAGAAGGGGAGATGAGGGGGAAGCTTCTGCGTGCCGCGCGCACGTTTTTCCTAAATCAACTTTCATGCACCTGCTTTTCTTCCTTGTGCAAGTGTGTCACTCGGACCTAATCTCTTGGTTTCAAAATTACTGGAAAATGTTTGGCTGCCCGTGGACCCCCGAGTTCAGTCTGGAGTGGGGTTCCACTGGCCCTGTCGAGCGGGGGAACCAGCGCCACGTCGGAGTTCAGGTGCCTGGGACCCTGCGTCCCGACGTGGGATGCAGATCGCCCTGCCAGGCCAGGGCTGTTCCCTACTAGGGTAGGCGAGAGGCCGCTTCGGCTCCGGGCCTGGGGCGCCTGGAGGGATCTAATTATTGGAGATTCTCGGGTCTGCGTCTGGGTCTGGAGGTTCTCCGTCTGGGCTGTGGGCGCCCCCGGGCCGGCTTGACTGGTTCCCTGAGAACAGCCTTGCCCTTCCCCGGCCTCTTTCCCGCCGCCCGCAGTCCGACGCAGCCAGGTCGATAGCCAGTTAATACGGAAGGAGCATCTCTGAGGCTCATTATTGTTTTTGCTTTTCCTTCTGAAAGAGCTGAATTAAATATCGGGCTTTTCACCCGGGCACGTACAGTGCAACCCCAGTTCCCCCACCTCGGAATCTCGCTCTTGCCTCCCCACTGGTCTGGTCCCATCACTTTGTGCAAACACTGGGACTTCAGGGCCGTCGAGGCTCGAGGTCTGACACCTAGATAACATCCCTGGAAATGGTGTTACTCTCGATTCTGTAACCACAAGATGTTTCCCGTGAAGGTGAGCCCAAGATTCCCTAAGACACTCTCAGAGAAGTTTAACTGGAAACGAAATCAGGCGACAGGGAGGCATTTCAAGGCCAGGGCGGCCCCAGATGCCTCCTCCTCTGGCCAGCCTCCTGAGAAGGCTCCAAACAACCCAGCACCAGGCAAAGGGGACAGGGAGGGGATAGGGAAGCAGCTCAGACCCAATTTGGGAATAACCCACTTTCCCTCGTTGCTCCCCAAACCTGGTCATCCCCAAATTTTCCCTTGTCTTTTCCACCAAGTTTTTCGGCATCTACACCTACTAGAGCTGCGGACCTGTGCCAAGACCCGTATCAGAGAGAGGTGGGAGGTGGGAGGTGGGGGGTGGGGTCAAAGCTGGGTGTCCAGGAAGTAGAAACATCTTTCATTCTTGAACTGGGTTCCCCAGAGCTGCTGTGATCAGACAGCCGGGGCCAAGACCCTCTGATCCCTCCACTGGTGGAATTCGGATTCGATTCCTTGATCAGTCAATGCCAGGCTGGGGCTGGTAACTCCACGGCATAGTCGCCGCCCCCGTTTTGTCCCTGGGAGCGCCCGCCGCAGGCCTGGCCTACGCGTGGGTCGCCGCCGCGGCCTAGCCGCTAAGCCCCCAGTGCAGCCCTCAGCTGCACGCCCTGATCCGTGAAGGTGGGCTCCCGACCCTGGGATTTCAAGTTCGATTTAGGAAATATCCCACCATAAAGCCTTGCCTCCAGTCCCCACCCGAGGCGGTGGGAGGATTCCTGCACGAAGAAAAGGGGTTGGGCTCGAGGACCGGGAGAAGGACAAGGGGTCGTGAAAGGAAGAATCTCTACAGACCGAAACGCCAATATAGAAACTTCTCGAACTCCAAAAGTTCCTGGGACCTCCGAAGTCTGACTCCCTGCTCCTCCCCCATTGCACGCCCGCTCGGGGCGTCGGCGGGCTGCGCTCACTCCAGGCTGCTCCCCAGGACCCCCGAGGTGTCCACCCTTCGGCCCCCAGGCGCCATTTTTACTGAGGGATTCGCACGCGGACACAGGGGCGGCGTTGATGTGGCCGATTTCAGAGTTCGGTCCTCCTGGGTAGGGGGCCACCTCGCCCCCCAGGGCAGTGAGGTAGCCTGTGATGAAGCGATGAGGACGCATTCTCCCGCCACCCACCACCCACTCCGCCTCCGCGCGTCTCCCTAGCTCCCTCCCTACGCCACCGAGGGGGCCGGGAGTCGAGAGGTGCGAGCTGGAAAAGGGGCCCGGGCAGAAGACAGCCCCGGAGCCCGCCTAGGCCCAGAGTCCGGTCCCGACCCAGGTCCTGGGCTGCGGCGCGGGGACAGGCACCGAGGGGCGGGAGGCGGGGAGGGGCCAGCTGACCCTGCACTAACCCGCGTCCCGGCGCCTCCCGTTCCCCCTCCCGGCGCAGGCAGGAGGGGCGGGAAGGGACTCGCAGCGCCCGGCTCCCGCCCCTGCCCCGCCCCGCCCTGTGCGCGGTATCCGCGGGGGTGGGCGGCCTCGCCTGTTAGGCGTCCCGGCGATTGGCGACTCGGGGAGGAGACTCGAGGAAAGTCGAATAAGAGGGCGCGACGTCAGACCCGAGATTTGGGGAAGGGCGAGGGAAGGGGTGGAAGGGCGGGGACGGACACACACCCCTGCACGGTACCCTAAGTGTCCACAACTTTAGGCTGCCTTAGCCCAGGGCGCAGAGGCTGGAGAGGTTGGTGGGGGGTGGGGAGAGTACTGTGTGAGTGAAGGGAGAGAGATTTAAAGAATCGAAGTAGTAAGAAAAGAAAAAGTGAAGGGAACAGACAGGGGAGGAGAAGCAATAGTGAGAAAGAGAAAGAGGACAGAGGAAAAAGCGAGAGAGTTTCCTGGCGTCCAGGAGAGTGCAAGAGCCCGAAGGAGCGGAAGCGATCCTGGGGGGAAGAGGAGCGCAGGGAGGGGAGGGGA